>JXSR01S011248.1:2701-16383 GCA_000969725.1 Ophiothrix spiculata
TTGTATAACAAAGTTATGAAACAAATTTTTAAATTAGATTACTTCTCTTAAATGACATTTTATAGTTTTTCACGTTTAAATAACTATTAAACGAAGCTAACTCACGGTTTCTACCTGTGCTAATATCCTATATTTAGTTACCACACCACTTACATACAAATGTCTACTGACATGACAGAGCTCAGGTGTTATAAATGTAGGTTGGCGTTGTGATAATCGATTTGACGACACAATTATTGTAGTTTAATAGGTGAGGGCAGTCTATATAGATATAATAGGATAAATAAGGCCCTAATATATGTGTGGTATGAGACATAGTGAAAATGTCAACCTGCTATACACTCCCAGTCAAAAGTGTTTGCGCACAAAACCTTTCACCAGCCATATCTCGAGAACCGTTCATCAGTTGTGCAATATTTTTTCGGATTTATATTTTACATACATATATCTAAAAAACTCAACAAGAATCGCATTTACCGCATTTAAAAATATGGCGTGCTAAACATATTGTATACTTTCTTCTGCAACATAAAAACCGGAGTTTAAATACATAACTGCACCTTTGTTGGAAAAATTATTACCTGAAAATGTTCATTACAGCTACACGGTGATAACGAGCATTGAATAATAAACTACATAGGTACATATCAAAAAATGACGGTGTGGTGTATTTGTATATGATCCATGAAATCAACCATTTTTATGGTTATGGAAGATCGAATATCAGAGGAAACATAAATTACTTATATTGGATACATTAAGCATCTATAAAAAACATGAATTTTTTCAGAGTCTTGATCGTTTGATTAATTACGTTTTTGCCCGTATTTAAGCGTGTGCAAACACTTTGGACCAGGAGTGTACATGTAAAACATGCTGAACAGCATAAAATTAATTCAATAAAAAATGTAACACATCTGGTTCAGTTTTGGTGTGAAAATCATGTGGATTTTATTAAATAAACACATCATCTTCTTTGAGAAAAGGTCATTCCATTCCTGTCAAAACCAATAAAAACATATGACAACGATCGACGCTAAGAAATCAATTGCAAATGGAGGCGCTTAGTGTGGCTAAAAGGTGATCACGTCATAAAATCATCACAATTTGGATATCTATATATGCAGACATGGTAGAAGGTTGAGTATTTACTACAAATATATCAAATTTACATTGATACATGTTTCTTTGGCAAGATTTTTGTATAAAATCCATATAAATTGCAAAACTTTGAACCGGAAATTGCAGTCTCATTGAAGGTGTGGAATTATTATTTACTGGAGGTGATCTGGAGAAAAATCCCCATACAGGTGTCCAGGGGTGGAGCCCCCAGAAGCACTTTAACCCTGAATCTTTTTGAGAGCTCTCATTTTATCACTATTGTCAATTGCTTGTTTTTTCCAACCTCATTTCAACAACCCTCAAAGGTGGTACCCCGTACTCCGTGCCCCCTTTTGATTACAACAGTTGAAATTATGGCAATGTCATTTTTGAAATAGACGAAGCAAATGAGACCCGACCCTTCATAATATCACACTTATCTATTTACAAGAGTTCAGTGAACACCTCTTTTTCTCCCAGTTTGAAACGGTCTATTAAAGAGATATTCAACCAAATCCAGCTGACAGCTATCCCAGTGTTGCATCAATGCAATTAACACCATCCTATCCGGTTCACAACCTAAACGGAACAAAAATCAACGCAATTCAGATGCCATAGCTTTATGTGTCCGGTATATTGCTAATTGATATGGTGATCCAGTCGAAAGTTAAATGACCACTTCAAAATGGAAAATATTCTAACATCTGATGAATGATGAATAATGAAATTATATATCTTTGTTTAAGTAACAAGAAACAAATAAACAAACAAACAAACAGCCACCGGGGAAACAACCAGATGGACATCATATTTATAAACTGAGTTGAATATCATTAAACATCATAAAAGAATAGAAATCAAAAAGTGCAATGACTTGCGTTTCAGTTAGAATGATGACATTTGGCACCACACCACGAAATAGCTTCCCATTGACTTACTGTACAAAATGGCTGGTTCAACACTGCCTTTTCTCAATTGATTATGATCTAACACAAAATGATGATAAAATTTCACCATCAAGGCAAAATTTTCAAGATACTGGACGCTAAAGTATTAACACCCCCTATCACTGACAGCCGAATTTTGTATTACCAGAATCAGACTCAACTTAAGGAAAACGCTTTAAATTTTACCAAAGTAATCTGGAGATCAAAAATGGCATCAGAGCATCTTTAAATAAACCTAACTCTATAATTAGAACAAAATATTGCCCATTGCCCTTCCATACGCTTTGAGGTCCTCATTTAGGAGAGGGCAGTCAATTTTGCCGATTTTTAGAAATCCGGATTGCGATCGCTAGTTATTTAGTGTAGTGCACCCATTTGGTTCAATCATTTTATATCTCCTTTCGGACCATGTAAGTTTTTCAACTGCACTTTTTTAAAACATCTTTATCAGGCCAAGTAAAATAAATTACCTGTTTTACGTCCCTGTCCGCCCCAATTTTTCAAGATTTTGAAATATTTTTATTATTTTCCCTTGTTTGTTCCATAACTGAACTTCTGAAATGGTTATACTGAAAATAAATACTTTAAAGTGTTTGATGATCATTACTAAACATATTTCAAACACTTTCTTCAAGATAGGGGTAGCGCAATTTGGAAATAACAAAAAAAAATAGGAGGGCCTCTCCAATTTTGAAATGTGTCAATAAAGCTGTTGGTATATGGATTTTACATAGAAATAAATAATACATTTTGGAAAAATAATAAATAATAAGGACCTCTCACCAAATTTTGAAAAAATCCGGACGTAAAACACATCATTTATTTTACTTGGCCTCAAAATCAAAATGATATCCTCCTACTCAGCTCAATGAAATTTGAAATTGAAAATTGGGTTGGTTGGTGCCAAAAGATATAATTAATGAAAACAGTCAAACATTTGGTTGTACTTGGTTATTCTATTGTCATTTTTATCTAATTTGCTGAAGTTATGAAATCCTCTCTATTTGTCTAGCTTAGTACAAAAAAATCCTATTGAATATAGCCATATTGTAACAAACATAAATATGGCACCTCATTTTGAATGCAGACAACTTAAAGGCACCTCTTTTTGATTGCAGACAAATTGATAATAAATTACTCTTTCAAATCATATGGACAATTTTTATGCAAAATACATGATGTTTTTAAAACAATTATAAAGTTGACATGGTAATGTAACAATCAATAAGCGTGAAACCTATAGACTGCATGCAATACGGCACCATATTTCGTCACAGACAATTTGGTATCATACGGGACTAACCTTTTCAATGATACGGAAAATTTTGAGTTAAAGAACAATAAGATACTTCTTCATTTAGCATTGTTTGGAGTGTCAAATTTGTTAGCAGTGAAGTTGTACACATGTATGTATTAACAATTATTTCATTATGCTATGCACTTTGAAATGAATGAGAATTCTATCCATACCAAAATATAGCAGCTTTCCAGGAGACCTCTAGTGGATGCCTAATTTGCATGTGAAAATCCAGGACTAGTGGATGCCTAATTTGCATGTGAAAATCCAGGAGACCTCTAGTGGATGCCTAATTTGCATGTGAAAATCCAGGAGACCTCTAGTGGATGCCTAATTTGCATGTGAAAATCCAGGAGACCTCTAGTGGATGCCTACTTTGCATGTGAAAATCCAGGAGACCTCTAGTGGATGCCTAATTTGCATGTGAAAATCCAGGAGACCTCCTGGATGCCTAATTTGCATGTGAAAATCCAGGAGACCCCCTGGATGCCTAATTTGCATGTGAAAATCCAGGAGACCCCCTGGATGCCTAATTTGCATGTGAAAATCCAGGAGACCTCCTGGATGCCTAATTTGCATACGAAAATCCAGGAGACCTGGATGCCTAATTTGTATGTGAAAATCCAGGAGACCTCCTGGATGCCTAATTTGCATGTGAAAATCCAGGAGACCCCCTGGATGCCTAATTTGCATGTGAAAAACCTAGAGAAGACTTGAAGGTCTCCTGGAACATAACAGATCCGGGACTTGCTGGATACTCTTGGAGACTACTTAGAATTGCCTAAAAAGTGTCCAAGAGACCTCCGTGATACCTCCAGGATGTCTCCTGGATTTTTCACTTGCAAATTAGGTTTCCATGAGACCTCCTGGAGGTCTCCTGGAAAGTTTTTTTTGCTATGGGTTATAAAAAAACACAGTAGAATGAAGCAAGTAATATGTGGGCCAGGGTATAGAAAACAAATCAACCTTTCTGGGAACTTTAATTGTGCTGATGAGAATTTTCTGTGAGATTTATGAAAGACTCGCTTGTTTTTGACAGTAATTTGACATTCACCACAGAATTTGGCTCATTTATTTGTATATCATCATTCAATAATCCCAGAAAAAAATCATCAGTCGCCAGAAATTTTTGTGATTTTTATTATTATTATTTGACTTTATATTATTATTTTTATTTTTTTTTAAAGCTACCGATTGTTTTTTCTGGCACTTAATTTTTTTTCTGGGAACAGCGCGGCCGCGTTACCGTGGATTTTGAAGCTCTGATGAAACAAAGGGAGCCTATATTGTGGAAAAATATTAATTTGAAGACGTATGACTAGTCCCTTTAACAAGCATAAAAAATACCATATTGTCTTTTAAACCAAGCGATTGTTGATAAAGTGACACAACTAATATTCAAATTAATAAACCTGAAATCCCTATCATATGGCGCCTATGATGGCATTGACTTCAGGTCCCAATGTACGTCGCCATTCTACCATGTGTTGCATTGTCTACTCGAACAGATTGGTATATCAATCCAAAACTTAAGCTCAAAACATAGTCGGCCTCCAAACAAAATTTTAGGTACCAAACGTTTGGTTGTGATGTTACCAAATATTTGCGATCGAATGTAAAGTATAATCCAGTAACAAACATTTGGGGCAATGTATATGGCAATTCAACACATGTGCAATTTAGCGTGAAATTTTATTTGGTCTCAACTCGGTGTTGAAGTTATTTTATTTGAAGTGAATCATCATTTTGACGTCACGACCAAATGTTTGGTAGCAAAAATTTTGTTTGGAGGCCAACTATGTTTTCACCCATACAGGACAGGTTTTGATTTACCAGCAAAAAGTCATTTTAGTTTACATCATGTAAACTGTAATCTAAGAACTATTTGCTTAACTAGGCCTACATGCCCTGCTCTAAATACATCAGGCCAGAATTCTGTGCATATATACCCATAACAAAAAGAACTAACTTCCAGGAGACACCTAATTTGCAAGTGAAAAATCCAAGAAACATAGAAAGACCTTCTGGAGGTCTCCCAGACATTTTTTTAGTATACTAGCCTAAGTACTAGCCTAATTCGGTTTCCAATCTTGGTACAAAAACATCAGAGGTACAGAAACAGTGATTGTGGGCAATGTCATCATTAGGCCAAAAAAAAAAAAACTGTTTGTTTGCACTCCAGTGGAAAAATTAAAATTTTGGGTCGGTCAGTCGGTTGATCTTATTTTTTTTTTACCCTTGGCCTTCACATGTACTTTAAAGAATGATGTCATTTTATGGATTTTATCGTGAATACCAAGTAATGTGGGTCTTAATCAAAGATTGTGGGTCATTATTTAGCGGAAATATGCATTTTATACTACTAAATGTGATTTTATACTGCTAAATTTTACGTTTTCCATTGAAAATGTTGAGTTTTCATATTTTACATATGTTTGAAGAAAAACAAAACTACAATACCCGACCCAAACTTTTGGCATTTTAGGGTCGTAAAATTTGCAACCGGCGATTACTAAAAATTAATAAATTATGATTGGTCGCAGTGCAGTATTGTTGCTAGTCGTAATGTTTGTACCTATCATAAGCACTATAAAAAATAGGTTTGCTAATCATAAATTAAAAACGACAAGTTATTAGGGTTAAGAGTATGGGCTAGATGTTTTTTTGGTACTTTGATATATGCAAACACTTTTCCTTTTCATAATTACCTAAGCTTTAATATGGCAAGTAAATTGACCCCAGAGAGTGACAGGATTCTAATGGATTCAAATAAGATATATTCTAATTTGCTTCTAAGAACCAACAAGAGACAAGAAGTCACATTGGATAATTACAAACACCCATTAGGGATTTGATAAGTCTAGCTAGATACAGTTTGATGTCTGCAAGATAAACTTTACAGCAGAAATGTAAGCTTACAAGAAGGTGAGTAGGGCAGACGTGTACGCTTCAATCCTTGAGTTATATCAAACCAGTGTCTATGATCATCTTCAATCAATTTAAGAGGAGTTGTGGAAAATCAGACGATCCTATACAATAATTGGTATTATTTGCCATCCAGTAAAACCAATCAGCCCCGCAATCAGCATTTAGATTGTGATATATTCCCTAACATCTTCCCAATGTGTTTGGGTCAACAAATTAATTGATTTCTTGCCCCATAGCCTTTTTCATTGGTTGTAATGGAGCTCCTGACCAATAGCCAATCACAACAAATATGGAAATGAGTACATTAATATGCATAAATAATGTGGCAGTAACATTCCCAGGGAATTATTACCACTAATAAATAAATATGAATAAATTAAATCTTGACAACCAGAAAAATATACTCACTGAGCAGAAAATCGAGGTTGCGGGTGAAACCATCACCCTTTAGCTAGGTTGTGATGATCTGGACCTTGATGCTAGTTGTTGTAGCTTGATGACGTCACAGAATGATGTGATGATCAAGCTACAACATCATCACAACCTAGCTAAAGGGTGATGGTTTCACCCGCAACCTCGATTTTCTGCTCAGTGAGTATATTTTTCTGGTTGTCAAGATTGAATTTATACTTATTATTTGTTACCGCTAATACTTCAAATAATGCAATAATTTCATTATGCAGTTATGTCCACGGCAAAATTCTGACGACCTTTATTGAGATTAACTGGTTAAAGTAGGGGGAAACTAGATAAGTCTGTGATTAACCTGCCAATATATTTATAACCTAATTGATCGATATCGATAGATCGATATCACATGACAAGTCCAACTAATTAGGTATCGAGCGACGCCCATTACATCTTTGTTATCGATATTATTTTGACGTTCAATAAAATTTCGCAAACTTTAAGTTTAATTGAAAAAAACCTTCGGGTAATTACAAAAACCTACTAAAGTAACAATTAGATGTATGAAGGCAGAGAAAGAAGGAAGAAGTATGGACTAGCAATGATATTTCATAGAAGTAAGTTGTTCTTTGCAATAAACTTTCTGTGCCGTGAAAATTAAAATGTATTCTTATGTTCCGTGTTAAGTGTTGGTTCCCTGTGAATGTATCATTTTACCAGGCTGAGAAAAATACTCTATACCGGCAAATATTCTTTCACATGGATTTGTCTTTTATAAGATATGAAATAGGGGCGGTTTGTAAATAGTGAATTATAACATATACCAAATACTGCAATCAAGAAGAAATATAGGATTCAAATAAGGTTTAGAAATTGAAGAAACATATATAGGCCTGTAATGTATTATTTTCAAAACTTAGATAAATTCTTGTCTTGGTAATAATGTACAACACCAGTGTTTCTCGCACCCCTGTAGGACAAATGGAACGTTCGATAATTGGTGCAATTGATGATCGGGATGACTGACAAGCACAAACCGGAGTTAACAAGTGTTTTGAAGCTGATTTACATATGACATCAGTCGCGTACCTTTCGAGGGGTCTATTAAAATGAGATTTGGCATGCCATATAAGGAGATATCATTCTTGATTGACAGCAAGTATGGCGTGTCTAGCTTGTTAAGTTTTTAAGAAACAACCTCATGAATATAGCGGTACCATACGGTACAGATAGAGGAAATTTAGCATGGCGATCTCCATAGACATTTAGCGATGGGCTGCTCAGATGCTGTATCGGAAATAACAGGCAGCGCGCATCATTATAACCATAAATAGCTTGAAAAAATACACGAATAATGTTGAATATATTCCTGACAGTTTTGCGAAAGTATTAACTTATTTAATAAAGTAGTTTTGAAATGGCACTGTGAGAAAGAAATCCTCATATACCTACAACACACAGTGTGTGCGCGAGGTCACGATGCATTGTTTGCCGGCCTGTGTTGAAGATATAGGAGAGTTGACAATAAGTGCACAATGTCAAAAAGAATCTCTTCATTCTTGTTTGGGGAAAGATTGAGGATGATGCTGAACTTGACCTCTACATACATATATGCTGATGGCCCACTAAAAGACAAAAAAAAAACATTTGCAAAATATCAAAATGGTGTATTATATGCTTATAATACATCTTCTCCAATACAAAGATACCATCAAAAATTTGACTTCACTAGTTCAGCCAGAAATATTAAGTCAAGTTCAACCTAAATCAAGTGACTTTTCCATGATGTCAGTCCAATGTCACATTGGATTTAATTGTCAATCATGGTACAAACTTTGAGCTTAAATAATGGGCAGATTTTAATGAATAAATGAATTACAAATGTACTGTGTAATCGTATTAGACAGTGGAATATCCTAGTGGATCCACCCTGTACATCCTACTGTCTCATTGAGGCCCAGGAGAATTAAAAGAAGATCTCAAAAATTACAAGTCATTCTTACAAACAATCATATACAAGGTTATCAGCCTGGACATTTATTGCATGGGAATCAGTTTGGATGTTGTTCTATTTTGTAATTTCAGTAAAATGTGTGCTTTATTTCTGTAAAGCATGAATTTTTCTAAAAAGAATTTTCTTTCTTGGTGGGGTGGGGTGGGGAAGGGGGAAAAGATCATAACATTTGCTCCCCAGATATATAATGAAATGACATTAAAATATACATGTTCCATTGGCATGCCCAGGGGTGCTTTGGGGGCTAAAACGCCCCCTCCCCCGTATGATTGTTAAAAACATGTAAAATCAGCCTGCTTTTAATGATTTTTACCACACACACCCCCACCTCTCAAAATTGGCCAATTCCCTTTAGGGACATAATCAATTAAGACCCAATTAGCAACTCGCCCAAGCCGAGCAAGGACGAGCCAAACGTTTTGACCCGAGCCAAGTTAATATCTGCGACGGGCAACCATTATAAATTAGATCGTTTGGTACGCATTGATATTTTTGACCATTATATAACTTAATTTTTTGCCACAGATGAGCGAAATGCAAAGATAGGACGATCAACTACTTAGCTTCACGGCTCGGGCGGCACAAGCGATCGCTCGTCTCTATATTGATTATGTCCCTTAGCCCCCCCCCCCACCCGGCAAGAAAAAAATCCTGGGCATGCCAATGTGTTCTTAAACTTTTTCCAACAACTGACATAACATTTTCAAACAATATCTCCTCATGATGAGTTTTCCCTTACCAAACAGGAATACAAAATAAGTCTTCTGAATATATTCGCTTAGTATTCAGAATACACAATAAGTAGTATTTTAGTGGTTGAATGTACATGTATTCCTCCATTTTGAATACTAAAAATCTCATGATCATGACCACTAAAATCAATTTTAGTATTCAAACTGTTGTGACTGGAATACTAAAATCCATTGAAGAGAATCTTGGTATTCTGAAATTACTAGTATTCAAATTCAGTTGGTTGGAGTAGATTATTAGTATTCTGAGGATCATTTGCATGATGGAAGAGAATCTTAGTCTTCAATTAGTATTCTGAAATTGCTAGTATTCAAAACCAGGTCAAAGTTCAAACAACATTCAAATGAAATGTTGAATTTTTTGAGCTGTAGTCTGCAGAATATTGCATGAATTTGTGCAATCTAAGGATTCTATTACCCCTATGGATATGATATATGGCTGTTTCTATACTTTGTAATGGCATTAAATATTGTGTGGACTTATAATGATGAACTCTACTCTTCAATGTGAATATTAAGTGGTTTTTAGAAGTTGTAAGCTTGCATGCTGTAAGCTTAACCATCAAAAACATACAAGTTAGCCCAGAGGTAGGCAGCCTGGTCTGAAGAACTTTACTGGTAAGCATGCATCATACATATTACAGCTTTTTTACTTTTTATTGCAGTTATAAGCTTTTGACAATATTATGGAGACATTTTGAACTCAATTTTTTTTATTTCAGCTGACAAGTGGTTGGAATACTAATTTAAAGCTAGTGTTGTTCTTCTAATTTGCATACTAGTATTTGGAATACTTGTTTGGATTCCTCATTTAAATATTTTGGCCTATAGGAATACTAAGCAATATCCAAGGAATACTAACATGTGGTTTGAATACTATTATGTAAATTTTAGCTTACAGGAATACTAATATGTGGTTCGAATACCAATTGTGTAGCTAGTATTCGACTTCTAATTTGCATACTAATGGTTCAAATACTTATTTGTGGTTCCTCATTTAAATATTTCGGCCTATAGGAATACATAGCACATGGCTCAAGAATACTAACAAGTGGTTTGAATACATACAATAGTGGTTTGAATACAAATCTGTGTATTAAACCACTAATGTTCATGTAGAATTAAGTGGTTGGTTGTATTCAGGTACATGTCTTCGAATACTTATTGAGAATACAATAGGAATACATTCGCATTTGGTAAGGGTTATCAAAAAATACCCAGAAATTTGACAATATTTTTCAAACAACATTCACTTAAAACTCCTTGATTTTACCAAGTCTTAACTACATTGTGGAAGAATTTGGTAAAAAGAAGACTTGTGTCTCCTTTACACTAAAACCCCTATAGAAAACAAGATTAGCGACTGCTATCCAAATTGGCTCGGCATACATCTACAAGTCAATGCGGGTAAAATAGTTATAGAATATTAACAATGTTAAGAGCCATTGTATTCAGCATCGATGTTACACTAACTCAAATTAAATTATACAGTGAAAGCGCATGATATATCATTTTCATATGCTCTCCATATAAATTCCGAAATCACAAAAACACTCTTTGATCTTACCATACAGTGGAAGAATTTGGTATCAAAGAAGATTTGTGTCTCCTTTAGACTGACACTCCTATAGAAAACAAGATTAGAGACTTCTACTCAAGGCGAGCCAAACTGGCTCAGCATATTTCTACAACTAAATGCGGTTAAAATAGTTATAGTATATTAATAATGTTAAGGTTCCACAGCACTAATTGGTATTCCTATTGTTTTACATGCAAATATCGTGTCTTTTTTACCCCAAAATTTAACATTTATGGTGTGACAATGCAATAAAACCATTGATTTTCTGAAAAACAATGATATTTACTATCATTTGACAAGCATTTGAAGTGGGGTTCAGCAGCTCGATTTTTCCCTACACTACCCTACATTTTTAACATGTTAAACGGCAGCTCGTGTTCTGGGTGATTTCTAGACCATTTTTGCGTCTCTCAATTTAGAGGGAAAATGACCAAATATGAGCTTATATTGGAGAAAAACTGAGATTTTTGCATCAATATTTGTTGACAGACATCCAAAGTAAATATCTAGAACAAAACTAAGCCACTCAACCCACATTTTAACTACTTTTGAGACACTTTAGTGCAACCGGTGTGTCGTGTAATGGTGGCCCGCATGTGCCATAGGGTGGTGCGGGGTAGATCAATTAGTGCTGTGGAATCTTAAGAGCCATTGTATTCAGCATCAATGATACTCCAACTCAAGTAGTCTTGAACTTGTTCAATTTAAAATGGAGATATCTGACAAGAGTTCTATTATTCTTGTTATAAGTAGCCAGAAATCTGCCTTTGAATTGTTCTTATATTTCCAATTTTGCATGAAAATGAAACAGTATATAAATATTCACTTATGGTACATTTTTTATACTGATCATTGTGTACATTAAGGAAAGCCAAGGAAATTGAACAGGAAATTAAAAAAAAATCAACAATCATAAAGAAATTAAAAGATGCATGGTCTTTTTTCAATTTGTGTTATTTTTCAGATTCTCATGAAAGATCGCCGCCAAAGTGGTTCGAGTTTCAAACTTCAGTTGAATATCAAACCATTTTAATTTTACGAGCAATTTTTATTCCAAATGTAAGTCAAAGCTACACCAAATTATGACCTCTATAAAGATGCTAATATGTCTACTGTACCAAAAAATCTCTTTATACAATTTTAAAAACATATATTACAATGTAAACAAAATGAAAACAACAAAATAAAAATATTTTCAAATGATCAAAATTCTCAAAGATAAAGAAACACTTTTTGGCGTAGCCAGGGGAGTGCAGCACGCGCATCCCGGGGTCTACAACGAAAAAAAAAATGGGATAAAGAAAAAAGAAATAAAACCAATGGGAAAACACCAAAAAAAGGCGCAGTAGTCCTAAGTACTGGTAACAATACATTTGGCGACCCTACCGATATAGGCAGGTGCCCCTAGCGGCCCCTGGACCCGTCCCCGTTTTGGAATAGGATTTATTGTGCACCCTATTGTGCACCCAGGGGTACGTAATCCTGGCTACGCATCTGTGTCTGGTAAGCCGAAGGAAGCCGCAACGGTGAATGCTTGCGAGCTCATGCAATGCCCGGTTGGTCTCCACTGGTTATTAGATCATAACTGAAGATATTGTAGACAAACTGCAAGGTTTTAACTCAGAATTAAATTTTTGTGGCATGCTTCCGGCATCTCTACGGCTCACGGACACCGTCCGGACACCAGTTGTCTGTTAAAATCTTTCTGGTATGATGCCGTATTCACATCGTAACCTCGCCGCAGGGTAATGTGACCAGGGTATCATGGTTCATTCTAAAGAGGACATCACACTAACCATCTGCATGGTGAGAAATTTTCAAACTTATTAACTGAGTTTATTAGATACTAAATGTGACCCATCATATCGAAAGGTACCTTAAGGGTCCCAAAATGAAAACTGACTTTTTGGTCTCATCTGAAAGAATATATTTTAAGCTTTATAATGACACCTTGCTTTTGGTTATTGGATGTTCGATTGCAAAGTTACATCCAAATTGGTAAAAGGCATCCGGCTGATTCAGAAAACTATAGTTCTGAGAAAATCAAGTTTAAAGTTTCTGTCCTGGTAAAACTTGAATGGAGAATTGATTTTTATCTCAGTTTTTAAAACATTTGCCTTATGTTTTGGATGTTGGAACCTGGTTAATATGATAGAATACACTTCAAAGGTACTGTTTTTGATGAAATTAGAAATTCGACCTTGGACGTGATTTTTTACTATGCTCAGCTTCAATGGCCCGTATCTCGTTATTTACTATCCTGACCTTAAGGTACCTTTCGATATGACGGGTCACAAATAATATCAACAGCAATTTATGATTTAGTTTATATCTGGGTCAGTGGTTATTTTTGCTTTTTATTACCCAGATTTGCTTAGCAACAATAGCAATATAATATAAACATGGTCATTATCATCATTCAAGTGCTGCAAAGTGTGAACTATTAGCTACTATTTGTCACCAATACAGAGAGATACCATCTGTCTTCTGTTACTAATATCTGCTAATATCAAATCAAGATCAAATTCTTTACCAAAAGATTGCAAAGTACTATCCGAAATTCCAATTTTGTCACATATTTTAAATAAAATCTTTCATAGTTTATATCACTGTTATCATATTCCGTAACATCCTCCATTTTCTGAATCGTCACAGCATC
>JXSR01S011248.1:53664-63686 GCA_000969725.1 Ophiothrix spiculata
TTTTTCCTGCCCGCAAAAGTTTTTGGATTGCAAACAAACACTTTTTTTAAAATTTTGGCCTTAAGAAGAAGTAGACATGATGTCATAGAGAGTCACAATGGGCGAACCCTAATGGATATTTAACAAGAATGTCAAGCTTACTACCAATTAGAAACCATAGCAATTATTCATTGTCATTGGAGTAAATCAACTTTACATTATTGGATTGTCAGCAAAAAAGAACAAAAATAGCTAACAATGAAGTACCAATGCAACAAGGTACTTTTCTAAATATCTTAATTACACTGAATTGTTGTGTATTTCTTAATTCCTTTATACACTGAATGACTATAATTTCAAAGTAAATTGGAAAATTTTCTCATTTTAAATTACTTAAAAAAATTACACATATCTACCCAAAAAATGTAATCTACCATACATGTTCATTCTTTATTTTATTTACTCTTATTCTTTAATCTTCTGATTTCATTTAAAACCGCCCGGTCTTCGAAAAGTAAAAACTGTCTAACTGTCTGACAGTTATATCTCTTGATAAGAACATACTCTTATCATTGATAGTCCATCTAGATGGACCTCACAAGCGAGCGCCGTATGTCCATCGCTTGGAGGTCCATCTAGGTGGACTAATCATTGAGGGAAAATAATTTGTAGTTCTATAATAAAACACAAATGTTAAATGAAAACAAATATGTTCTCCTTACGAGATACAAATGTCACAAGGTAAAAGGATGCATCTGAAGTTTGACAGTTTCACCATAGATTCTAGAATCTATGGTTTCACCGTATCAGGGTCGCGGCTCCTCCTCAGATTTGAGAACCCCGATCTCAGATCTGTCAAACAACCAAACAAATGCAACGCAAGCATCTCACTTTTTTCCAAATATATTTGACTATTATATCAATCAATCAATGATACACAGTACTTGCATGACATGCATATCCCATGAAGGAGTCTATTCGTACAGGAGACCAAAGGCTATATGTGACTTTCAGCTACTTTCGAACCACAGAGCAAGTAGAGTAAAGTTTCTTGCCCAAGGAAACAAGGAGACGAAAACCGCCCGACCCGGGGCTCGAACCCACAACCTCTGTATTACGAGACCCGTGCTCTACCCGCTCGGCCACGCTCCCCTCTTGTTAGATTGGTGATTTCTTACATCTAATCCTTAAACATTGTTAAATTACAAAAGGAAGGCATCTTACAAGTCATAAAATCTTCATAAATATTTCTGTCAATAATTATAATAAAAGGACTTGCACCTTGTGTCGAGTGAAATTTTAAAAAATATGCAATTGAATACGCTAGAATAAGAACATCCCAACTCCATGTGCTGCCTTCTGTTAAGTTATGTAAAATATAAATGCATGTAAACCTCGAAAAATGCTTTCAAATCACTAGAAAGCATTTTCATGACTTTATCCAAATCATAGTCTCACATTTGACCTTGTAGTTGACTTTGTTAGACATTGTTAGATAATTTTCCTAGCATATAGTTGCAGAGAGGAGCTCATGGAGTTGGGATGTTCTTATTCTAGCGTATTCAATTGACATGCAATATGCAAAAATATAAATTTCAAACAATGACTAAGTCTTAATTCAAAAAAATATATTGTAGTTTATATGAAAAAGTATGGTAAAACTAATATGATGTGATTTAGAACAAAATTACAGAATGCTGAAGTGACCTGGGAAGAATAATTGTAAATGCATATCACTTCAAAATAGTATCAGAAATAGCCAATAAGTCCTTGGAGGAGCTGTAATTTAAACAGGAAAACCTTCAAGACACTACATTTACAAAATAGCCAATTGGAAGTCTTTCAAGGCATTGAAGGGGCTAGCCTAGATCTAAAATCTATGTGGTTTGTATAGAATAAATAATATCAAATACATGATTTCATTCTTACTTATTGTAATTTAGCAGCGTTTCTGTTCCTTTCTGTACCATTGCCTATAGATAATCCAAGATGTATCTAACAGATTAAAACTCACTTCATAGCTAAAAAATTGTTTTGAGTAAAAACAGCCTAAAGTGAAGGAATGTGACTATCTTAAAGTGTTTTTATTGTAAAAATGTGTTTTGCTAGTGGAAAATGGATAATGAGCACTTGCATGCTTTCCTATACTACTACTACTACATGTAGAATTAAATTCGGGATTCTAAATCTAATTCAACAAATGCCCATAACAGAAAAAGTAAGCATATATAAAGCCAAATTATTTTTTATACTTTATAGTATATGCTGGTACCCTCGATGTGGACGCTTCACTATATGGTTCAGATTGCCCATTCAGTGAGGAGTTGTTGAAGACATAAGAGGCTGGGGACCAGTATATTTATAGTATTGCTTTAATCTCAGACTTTCCATGTATCAAATAAACCTCTATTATTGTCTCCTTTCCCGGACTGTGGGATTTGAAACCTGGACCAACCTGCACATCAATCATATCAGGGCACAAAGTAAGGGCTAAGAGTAAAATTGTAGACCATGTGTTGCCAAGTTAAATTGGAGTGGCATTTGACCAGTACGGTGTTTTTATTAGTCCTTTATGGACTATCCAGGTTTGTGCTATTTCCATAGGCCTGGCGTCCAGCAATATCAAGGTACCAAGTGGCATGCAGCTATTTACAGCTCATCTCCCACCATCTCTCATGATTTTCTACTTTATGGTTCTGAAGGATTCAAAAAGTTTAGGGTAAAAAGTATCTGTTTGACTAAAGGTTACAAATGAAAACAGATTTCTAATCAGTTAAAGCGATTGCTCATCATCCCAATTCTAACAACTCTAAAATTTCACTTTTTTTTTGGTATTACTCTTTTATTGTTTTCTCAAAACCTAACAAATGTTGAAATTAGAGACAAAATTGCCCATCTCTGAATTCATGGTTACCATAATCATAAATTCCAGCTGATTACTGAATGACACTTTATACCTGGTCAAATTCCAATGAGCTCTATTTGAGATGAAAAACTAAAAAGAAAAAAGAAACACATCTTACAATTTATTGTCCAAGAGTGATAAAAACTACTATATGTGTACCGCCGCGGCAAAAGGGTCCAGTTGTCGACTCCTACGTGTTGCTCATTGTAGCATATCTGATGTATAAAAATACCATACATTAGATATGCTACAAGGAGCAACATGTACGAGCCGACAACTGGACCCTTTTGCCGCGGCGGTACACATATAGCCAAGGAGTAGTAACATGTGGTTTAAATGAATAAACTCATGTTTTTAAAAGAATCATGTTGATTTCTGACTTTTAAATGTAGGTACAAGTTAATGATTCTGTAGACAGTTTTTCAAAATTGGCTCTTACCATGATATTTTAGTATTTGAAGTGAATATGAACCCCATAGTATGAACAACCACAGTAAGTGAAGTATTTGGACCAGACCGTGGCGTGTCCAAAAATGTCACAAATCTGAAAGCATGGGAAAAATCTAAAGGAAGAAAAATCTATGCTAGTCTCTTTATATCTTTACAAACCAATGACACTTTGTACAATCAAGTAAATGATACAACGTCCCATAAAAAAAAGAAAATCCCTCAAATCACACCACTCTACAGTCGAGTCATTGGTCCCATTACAAGGTTGTGCATTAGCCTAAATGGCGTCACTATTGCAGTAATGCAGGATCAGATAGGATTCAGCCATCGATACCCAACCTGACCTCGCGGTGGTCGTTCACCTCTACATTTACATTGGGATTTACTTCGTTAAACAACAGTTTTAACGAATCAAGAACAATGATTACAATTGTGGTTATGTATACATGGTATTGTTACAAAATGTGCAATTATTTGACAAGTTTGCACTAGTAAAAGTTGATAAAAACAGGAAAAGCAAGAGACTAAGGTTTTGATTTTTTTTTTAACAATTGGAAAAATAATAGTCTGAAAATTGGGCAAAAACAAGGAAAGGAAATGTCAAACAAAAAGCAACATTCATTTTGACCCTTTTCATGGTGTAATAACTTTTATAAAATAAAATATTACTGTTGCAACTTTGATTGCCTGATAATAAACACCCCAGGGTTCAAAAAGTCAAAAATAACTTTTTATTTTAACATACTAGCATTGGATCTAGGGGTGGGGGTCACTCAAATATGAAAGTGAGGTACCTGCTCCTGCTGGCTTTCGAAATGTAGGGGCAATAGGTGAGAAATACATTGAAAAATAGGGGGTTATTTGGTGTAGAGGGTAAAAAACTGGGTCATTTCGAGCGATTTGTTTGCAAAAGCGAAAAACAGGGTCATTCGGTGTCTGGTTTTGAATGAAATAAGCCTAATTTTGACATTTACGAAATCGATGATTTTTGAAATTTTCGTAAAATTTTAGAAAAATTGACAAATTAAGCGAAAAAAGGGGATCATTCGGTGTAGGTTCTCGAAAAATCAGGGCAATGAATGAGAGTCACCATAAAAAAAGGTTGATTTTCAAAATAATAGGGGGTCATTGGGTGACAGCTCAGTGAAAAGGGGGGTAATTGGGTGAGAACGGAGAGCAAAATAAGGGGGTCTATCGACAGGAGCATGATGCGTGCCAATATATGGGAGTGCCCCCCAGCCTGAGGCTAACTTCCCAAATTGACTGGCAGTATTTTTGGTTAAATCGATCATAGAGTCACAAGTTTCCCTGCAAAGTAATATACCAGCAATAACTAAAAATCATTACAACTTTTGGCGCCTATATCCATGCCAATAAAATACATAATAGGCAACAGCTTTTACCACAAACATATGTTAGAATGCATCAATCTGAAAAACGATGAGATTGTATTAGGCCAATACTGCCTAATAGTAGCCTGTTGGCTTCTTTCCGTCTTTCCCTAATGAGTAATCACCCAAGGACGGCTGTATAGGATAGAGTGTTGCAGTCACGTAGGTCCTGAAGTCAGGAATAACATTGTTGAATGAACCCCAAGAATAAACCAAATTACCAAAATCGGGTCAGAATTGTGCATTTCCTGAACGATCAGTTTGATTGGTCTATTGAACGAAGCAGTTTGGAGCCAATGGATATAATTATGGACTGAATAGGAATTACAAATTTCGAAACTGATTAATATTCCATTTTGTCCTATAATCAATCACTAGATGACCATCTGTAGTAGATGACCATATGTGGCCAAGGAGACAAATTTTAAAATCAGAAAATTTGATATTTGTAAAGGATAGGCCTACACAGATTTATCTGAAGGGGTGTTGTGCCCGTTATTGTACCCCTCAGTCTCTGACGTAAACACGCTTTGGAAGGGGATTTGGAATTAGTCCCTCCTTCAAAAAAAAAAAAGCTTTGATCTGATTTTGTCCTGGCCTGCATACAGTGGTGGATCCAAGTTGGTGTGGAGGGGGCGCTAGCCCTCGTAAATTTGGCAACATCAGCCAAAATGTTTGGTACAAGCACCCTCATCCATTATAGCCCCTCGTACAACAGCCATTTTTTGCCCTAAATGATAGCTCCACCACTGATATTCATAATAAACATAATTTTTTTTATTTCTCTTAATGCTACAACCTATTTGTCATAATTTCATTTAATTTTTCTCTTCTGTTAGGTTCTGTTTTAGACAGGGAGTAAAATTGTCTACCTCAGCTGAGTGACACCTACTCTCAGAGTTTGGAAGCCAACGTCAGAACGGTACAGTGAAAGTAATAATCGCATATAGAGCAAAAATCAGATTATGGTAATTAATTCACTTAAAGCAATACTTTAAAGTGTTAAAATGAAAATTAGTATTGGAAAGCATGCATGTGCTTTTTCATCCATTTGTCTGTGACAAAACAAGTTTTTTGGCAAAATGCATTTGAAAATGCTTTCAGATACTCACATTCCTTCATTTTAGGCTGTTTTTACTCAAACCATTTCTGATCAAAATCTTTTAGTATTGCTTAAACTGAGACACACTGACACTTTTTTAAATTAATTAAATCAAAATTTTGTTATATTTTGCCTTTCCAGGAGCAATGAAATACAAGTGACAGAGAAAACCAGACATCCAAACTACCTGTTCTCATTCATGCAAAAACAAGTTAACAACATTGTATAAAATTTTCAAAACCTCATTTAAAAAAAAAAAATTAAAAATCAAACATCTTGGGAATATTATTTTAAAATTGAAATATGTGGATCGTCATATCGAAAGGTACCTTAATATCGGCATAGTACATTACGAGATACGGGCCATTGAAGCTAAGCATAGTCAAAAATCACGTCCAAGGTCGAATTTCTAATTTCATCAGAAAGGTTATCATTGAAGTGTATTCTATCATGTTAATCATGTTCCAACATCCAAAACATAAGAAAAATGTATTAAAAACCAAGCTAAAAATCCTCTCTCCATTCAAGATTTACTAAGTACAAAAACTTTAAACTCGATTTTCTCAGAACTATAGTTTTCCGAATCAGCCCGATGCCTTGTACCAATTGGGTGTAACTTTGCAACCGAACATCCAATAACCAACATCAAGGTGTCATTTTAAAGCTTAAAATCTCAGCTTTCAGATGAGACCAAAAAATCAATTTTGATTTAGCCGACCTTAAGGTACCTTTCGATATGACGGGTCACATATTGTGAAAAACCAACACTATGCATACATTTATAAGGAATATGTAAAGTACTGCAAACACATTTTGCAATAAATAGGCCTGCATGTCTGTTATAAACAACCCAATGCAATACTATTATTAGTTCATTGAAATTCAAAGTCTAGGCCAATTGTTTTATATGAATCATGTTTGTGAAAATGTCACATGAAATAACAAAATATTGAAAAAATATGTCTACATGAAGTAACATCTATAAATTTGATAGTGTATTTACTACTCCGGGCCATTGGTAACTTTGCCAAAAACATTTCAAATTAAAACAACAACAACAGCAACATCAAAAACCAAAAGATATACCCAAATGCACAAAACTGGTTCTCATTGCCAAGTATACATGGAAACATGATAACAATGGTATCATGCAGCATTGATGCGGCAAAACATAAAAGATGATAAATTCATGATCAAATTGGAATATTTTTGATTAAACATGGGTAGAGACAATTTGCATGAGTCAACGAGGAGACAAATTGGCACTGACCCTCAGTAACCTATTAGTTAGGCACCATATTTATTAATCACCATTTGGTAATTAACCCTTCAATATTACTAATGCAATAGTCTAAATTTTAGCTGGGTTTTTATTTTCATTACTTTACCATTTGGAACCAATATTATGATGGGAAAATACATGAATGTATCATGATATGGCAATAACGAAAATGTTGAAATAGTTTATATGATAATGGGGAATGGCGACATTGGCAATGGAGCGGAAATCACAAACAGTCTACTAAGTAATGCTTTTATAGTTAGTTTGAAATCCAATTAATCTTGCTGACCTGCATAATTCTTGGCGAGGCTAGAGGTGCCATGATCACCAATCCTAATTAATGGGATCATTTGTCTCACTTGAACTTGACCCAAAGTCATTAAGATTGATTGTTGATATCTTGTGGATGATTTTTCAAAATTAAATCCCATTGTAGTGTGAGCAAAAATTAATAGTCATTATGTGTAACATTGTTTGTAACAGTGGCGTAACCTGACTTTTGATATTGGTGGTGCATACCTTTGGGGTTTTACTGAAAACAGATTTCTGAACCCCGAAAGGTACACCCAAATTTTTAAAATGTAGTTTTTCAAAAACTGACAAGTCCAAAAAAAATTGATCTTGTTGTTCAAGTCTATAATTTCTTGTCAGTTGTTGTAACTAAACAACATATAACTATATATATGCAGATGATATTTAAAATGTATTTCTCCTCCAATTTTTCAAACTTAAACAATATCAACACCGTCTTGTATGTTACAATTTGCAGCTATTGGTAAACCCCTACATATTTTCCGACAGCAACGATCGGTGACCGACAAACGCGACATTTGGTGACCGACAAACAAAATATTGGTGGTGCCTGTACATCCAGTGCACTACCTCTGGCTACGCTAGTGATGTTTAAAAATCTTTATTGTTTTGAAAGATTACCAGGTTTTACAGTATAAATCTGTATAACATGACATATTTGATTATCACTATATTTTTTCTCGACAATCATTCTTATTATCCTTCCCAAAGAATATGCATTTGCGTAAAAAGCATGTTTAGAAATTAACACTTTCTTTAATAATAAAATATTAGGCCTAAGGCTTTTGTTTCAAAATCAATAAAATCGTGACCCACAGGCCAAATTGCTAGAATGTTTAAATTATTTAATACACCTACATGTAGGTCTAAATGCATTTATGGACTGCAACCCAATGAGCGCATGCCAAATATTGTAATAAACATCCAATCCCAAAGGGGCAATGAGGATAAAGTGCCTTGCCCAAGGACACAACTTGACAAAAGCGGGGCTTGAACTAACAATCTATGGATTACGAAATGGGTGTCAACGCCACCACATGTTCCTCCTTCCTGGTATCATATCACTATTTAAAAGCTAAACATGACTGTGTATGACACTTCTTGTTTAGATTTTTCACAAATGAGACAGTCCATCTCAAACGAGCCGCAAATGCAACAAACTTCATTTTGCGCTACAGGTGAAAATACATGTCAAGGTCGTGATCCTTGTGCTTACTTCAAAACACCAGCAAAGTTTCATATTAAGAAAATGATGGGAAATATGAAACATATCTGTATATTTTGAGAACAATCAACAGAAAATATAGGGCTTACTAATATTTGAACGTGTTTATTTCAGTTATACATTTTTACTCCGTGACAACCTTTGAGGGACCATATTAAACTTGACTTTTGGAAATCAGGTAAAATTCATTGAGGTGTCATTTTCATCCTTAGAACATGGTCTTTTCAAATGATTTTAAAAAAGTGAAAATGGCATGAGGCTGCATTTACGGCTGGTTTGGAATGGACAGTCACAAATGTGTTTCGTTTTTCAAATGGATTTTAATAGAAACAAGGAAGTACTTAGAAAAGCTAAACACAGTTTGTACATCATCCATAATCCCTGAACTCAGAAACTTCCTGGGTAAAATTGGTATTCCCAAAGGGGAATCCCCCTCAACCACAGACAACGACATTGACCTTACCCCTATAAAATCAAAATTCACTACCAAGCCTGTTTCCATGAAATTTATAGGCGCAAGTTTTCAGCATAAAAATCACCAGAGTTGTAGGGGTGAAAGCAGCTGTTTTTATAGAAGTACAGGGCCCGGGTTATATAGAGACACAACTATAGACTATTTGGAATCAAATACAAATTAATATTATTCTTCGACATCTGGTGTTGAGACTGGGGCTGGCAACTGACTGGGAGTTTTAATGGGTATTGCGGACTCTGTGGCACCATGTGTGGACATAAAATCTTATGTCAGCTGATATCGTAATTCATATTCCAATAATTTATCACCTTTTACTTTATTTGCTTAACCATTATCTCCTCAAACACCCAGCCCCATCTTCTTCAAGCGCTCGCTTGATAAGGAGCATGGGGTGATAAGGTTAGACATGAAGGAATCAGCATTTTGAAATTTTTTTCATAAATGATGCTCTATATTAACAAAACGGATGCTAATCTGATTTCATGGAAAACTTTTGTTATCAACAACTAATTGATAAAATAATAATATTTACTGTTTATATATGATAGAGGCTGTTGAAAAAGAGCCCCCTGAGCTGCAAAATTTGTCCCCATTGCTCACCCAGAAATCAGAGGGAGGTGGGATATTATTATCAAAAGCCATGCTATACAGTGGAGTATCTCCCTGGGTATCTCAGTCTCATCAGGAGGGGAGACAAAAGAGATTACAGGGTGGCTACAAACATAGGGTAGCAAAAGTGGGATCCACGCTCGTTATTTATAAGGTTCACTATTCACAAAGGTTTTGGTATTCATAAAAAGTTCATATGTTCGTTATTCATAATCTTAAAAAAGGTCCACTGTTCATAATAAAAAAAGGTTTGTTATTCATAATAAAAAATAAAGGTTCGCTATTCATGATA
>JXSR01S011248.1:66860-93575 GCA_000969725.1 Ophiothrix spiculata
GCAACAGACCCAGAAATTATTGCAAGGTTTGTCAACAGTATATTGGCTGCTTGAATATCGCTGTGCAAGGGCATTTCACTACAGGAAAATTGCTAAATCTATGTTTGAGCTAAAAGTAGTGATAATGGCAATGTTTTGTGCCTAGGAGCTTCTAGGCGACAGTCCAGGGATATTTTTGAGCAAGAAATTGATCTGACAGGGTCATAAAAATGTGTCATGGCAAAAACGCAAGGTACATCATTGCAGCACAGTCAATTTTGAAGTTGAAAATGTTGGGAAAAGGTCAGGATCTAGGTTGATTTTGAGGTGAAGTAAATTCAACAAATAAGTTGGTTTAGTATGAAAAAGTATGAATAGTATACAAATTTAAACGACAGGCAGAGCTTGCATGCCAAAATATCCCGGGGTGGGGGCACTCACATATGTGGATCGTCATATCGAAAGGTACCTTAATACCGGCATAGTACATTACAAGATACGGGCCATTGAAGCTAATCATAGTCAAAAATCACGTCCAAGGTCAAATTTCTAAGTTCATCAGAAAGGTTATCATTGAAGTGTATTCTATCATATTAATCAGGTTCCAACATCCAAAACATAAGAAAAATGTATTAAAAACCAAGCTAAAAATCCTCTCTCCATTCAAGATTTACTATAAGTACAAAAACTTTAAACTCGATTTTCTCAGAACTATAGTTTTCCGAATCAGCCCGATGCCTTTTACCAATTTGGGTGTAACTTCGCAACCGAACATCCAATAACCAAAATCAAGGTGTCATTGCAAAGCTTAAAATCTCAGCTTTCAGATGAGACCAAAAAAATCAATTTTTATTTTGCCGACCTTAAGGTACCTTTTTCAGCTCAGGAGGCTATTGTTGCCAAATTTTTCAGTTCACTAGACCCCCAAAAAATTGGTTTCAAAGGTCCATTGTTTACAGAAAATCAGTTCACCTGACCCCCATTTCGGCGCTTCGCGTATTGACATATCTACCACTTTCAAAGTTGCGGGGCCAAAATGTGACTTAAGAATCATTATTTTTTTCATCTCCATTTATTACTACATGGCATCCTGGCATTTGTGGTTATCTGTGAGCAGTGAAAGTACATTCAGGTTTAATGACCTCATCTGTATTGTAGCATATGGCTTGCGCGCATTCTTGTCTCCTAACTGACAATGAATTGTAGGCCTATAAATATTGGAAAATATGTTGGCACCACAATAATGCTCTCTCCTCCCATACAACAGCCATACCCCCAGTGTACAATATGGTATGCAGGGATGCAAGTCAGTAAAAGTTTCCTGAAATGTCTTGAAAAAATTACTTGAAAAGACCACTCTTCTTAATCTTTTATATATGACAAAATTTCCTGAAAACAAGATATTTTCAGTACAATTTCCTGAATTCAGGAAATTTCCTGAAAACTTACATCCCTGGGTATGTGTTGTAATATTGTGTATACGCAGAAAGCAGGGGCAGCATCGTGGGGGAATACAAATTTTTAAGCTTTTCAGGAGTCTTCATCTACATGGGCTGTAAATGCCCCATGTGCCCCTAGTCACTGACAATGATCTATAATATTCATAGGCTCAAAACATATTGGCCCCAAAAAACATATTGGCCCCAAAACAAAATTTTCGCTACCAAACATTTGGTTGTGATGTCACCACTGTTTGCCATCGAATTTAAAGTACGAACTGGTAACAAACATTTGGTGCAATGTATTGTATATGGCAAGTCAATACATGTGCAATCTAGCGCGAAAATTTATTTGGTCTCAACTCGGTATTTTATTTTATTTGGAGTCACTCGTCATTTTAACGTCACAACCAAATGTTTGGTAGCGAAAATTTTGTTTGGAGGCCGCTAGAGTGGAACTCATTTGAAATCTGTTCACGCAAACCCGCAGCATAAAGTATGATGCTGCAGGCATAGTGTGACCAGTTTTTCTAAACAACCCCTAAAGAGTGATTTTTTCTGAAGCCAAAATAAGCCAAAATATTCCTTTTTTCCCCTATTCTCACCCTAAATGGGGATTTTACCGTTAGCGTTTTAACACTACACTGCAAAAACGGTGTTTAGAAACGTGGTGCAAGGTAGTGTTTAGATGACCATGTGTTTAGAAATTAAACACATCATGTTTAGAGATTTGACATGTGTGTTTAGAGATCTGACATCTCATGTTTAGAGATTTGACAGTGTTTAGAAACATGGTGCAAAATGGTGTTTAGAAAAGTGTTTAAACTCTAAATGCTGTTTTTACAGTGTAGGGTTTGAAAAAGTACCCTATTTTCTGAAAATGGCTGCTTTATTTTGTACTCATGTTAGGAAAGACAATTAAAAAGAAATTTCAGTTTTGCATTGGATCTGCAAATAAAGCAAATTTATTTCAACTCTATAGAGCAGTATTTTTTCGTTATCGCCAATGATAATTAATAATGAAAGAAAATCAAAATATTTTGATATATGTGTACCGCCGCGGCAAAAGGGTCCAGTTGTCGACTCCTACATGTTGCTCATTGTAGCATATCTGATGTATACAAAAACCATACATTAGATATGCTACAAGGAGCAACATGTACGAGCCGACAACTGGACCCTTTTTGCCGCGGCGGTACACATATGGGGTTTGACTATGAAAGTAGTTGACTATGAAAGTAATTTGACTATGAAAGTTTGCATACTGCCATTATTAACATTACTACTTTAAATGATGCAAAAGTCTCAAAATATTTGTGCAAACATTTGGGAATAATTTTGAACTAGTCAAATGACCCTTTTTGTGAGACCCAGATATCAGATGTAATCATACCATGATACAATGTTTCAATTCTAACTTTAACTAAAAATATTACAATAAGCAAACAAAGTTATCAAAAACCAGTAACAAAACAAATCAAAATATGCTTCAATGAAATAGAATATTATTTTGATAAAGATTTCACATTCAAATGGTCTCCCAAGTTCACGGTGAAAGTTCAGTCCATTGACCTGCTTATTTTCTGACCTATATTTTTCATCTTCAAAAGCATTAAGTAAATGATAGTGAAAAACAGAATAGGCCTAAAATAGATTAGAAATTAACAACAGTAAACGTGTGTGAATCCACACATCCAGTTTTCTTTGTAGTGCCGCTGTGCGTGCATTATGTAAAAAAGAACTGACTTCTTGCTATCAAATCTAGGCCTAATGGTGCGTTTACACTGTGACCGACTTGTTTTGACGGAGGGTAATGTATTTTCAACTAAAAAGTTGTAACTGAAAACGACTGATAGTAACGATAGTGTACGTGGCTAGCAGCGTGTGTGAGCGTCAACTGACTTTAACTAACTATGACGGGCGTAACATTCAAAACTGCAGTATGCAGGTCTACGTTGCTTGTCGTTACCCCTAATACGTCACATGCAGTGTAAATGCACCTTTAACATTCAGGGCTGAGCTTTGGTGGTATACTGGAACAGAACACGGTCTGGGTGGACGGACTGGGCACGGGAGGTGAGGGGCAAGGTGTATTTGGATGGCAATGGGGAAAAATTGCCTCCTAAAGTGTTTCCAGAAAAATGGAAGGAGAGAAAAAAGCAAGAGAAAAAAGAAATTGGGTAGAAATGTTGTAAAAGTTGTAAAAAAATCATTGTAATCGGTTTTTTAGAGCTACGCCAAAACATTTTGGGTGTACCTTTTGCATCTCATATGTCGGTTGCCCCTCGTAACAAAAAATCCTGGCGCTGCGCCTGGATAAATGTCCTTGAGCAAGATATCTAACCTTAACCCTAACACTTTTGGCCACTTCTCCTTTGAAATCTGTTAAGTCAAAAATGGTGGATTTTAACCTGGATTCCGACCCAGGACCTCTTGCACCAATCATGTACATTTGTAATTATCATGCTTTAATTTGAAAAGATGTAATAAAATATTCATTTTCATCCTGCAAAAAGGCACAGGAACTCCAAAACTACAAATTATGAAAACCTTATAGCAAGAATATTAATATCACATTCCAATTTTGAATGCTTTTAAAAAAATGAATAATCCATCATCTGTGGAAAAAAACATTCAAATTTTTGGCCTATGTTTATTTACTGCAAATGCTATATAGTTATCTACTGAAGAAAGCATGTGTAAAGTTTGGAGCAATGTGATATCTTAAGTGCTATACCAATTCATCAAGTAGTGTGGCATCAAAGAGTTTCTATAGAAGATTGCAATTTGATAGGTCCTAAAATAGCTTAAAATGTTTAAAATTATTCTCTAAATCTAAGAGTGGTATTTCAATCCTGTGGAAATAATTTCACTCTTTTGAGTTAAATTTCACTCTCTTTTAGAAAATTTCACTCTTTTATGGGTGAAATTTATGCCACCTTTTCTTCACTTGTAAAATAGCACATCTAGTCCCTAAAGAGTGAAACTTAAAGAGTGAAACTTTAACTTGTGTATGAGTGAATTTTCTACTCTTTAAATCTCACTCTTTTCACATTCAAAGAGGTCATCTATTTTGTTTCATTTCATTACATTTTGCGCATAAGTGATAGTCTGTACAAATGAATACCCATTTACAAGAAGAAAAGCCATGCAGTAAAGCATTCAACTAAATTTTGTTTAAAAAATTTATAACAATCAGTATGTTTCCCCATTAAACGTTTTGGCTATAAATCCATTTAGTATGAGAGAAATAGTTCAGGCTGTATTATATTTTTAAACAAAACATCAATAAAAGGCGCCAAATAATGTAAGCGATGACACAATTAATAACAGAAACATCTATTTAAGTGTATAACAATTATGTTAAAACATCTGGCTGTCTGTTAATGTACTTTGTTTTTACACAAATAATGATGTTTGATTTGGATACAACAATTTACGATCTAATTTCAGTCTGTTTTTCTATTTAGGTCTATTTATTTTTCCCTTTTTGATACATCTGCATGGTACCAAATCAGACATCTATCAATAAAAATGTACTAAATGCTAAATTTTAGTTAGCAACAAATTGATCTAATGTTAATGTGATAAACTATTTTTAATAAACATCCAAATCAAAATCATTCTCCGCATCTGTTAATTTGTTCAACAATATTTTTAAAATCAAGTATTTGTTCCCTGACTTGTTCTGTCACAAATCTGAAAATCTCTAAAAGAGGGTATAGTTTCACTCTCACATTGCCTGAAAATTGATAAAGTAAAATGAAAGTGAATTTCGCAAGGAATCAATTTTTTTTTTGAAGAAGCTTGGAAAAAAATATTTGTTACCAAAAAGCAAGCTTTATCTGAGGGATAGTTTTCTCACTTTCTGACTAATTTGATAGTTCCACTTTTTATGATCTATTTGGAACGTAAGTTCAACACAACATATTAATCAAAAAAGTGAGAAAATGATTTTTGAACTGACTAGTAATTCAAATGATTTGATCATTTTTTGAAAAAATATATTTTTATGAGCTGTTTCAACAAAATTTGGTAAAAAATTGTTTGATGAATTTCTAAAAAGCCAAGTTTTTGTTAAAAAAAATCAAAGTTCTGATGCTACAATTAGATTCCTTCAGAAAATTTCCTTTCCAAAAATGTATACTTTTACAAAAAATATCTCCTTTTGCTTGAAATTCACAAAAACAAATAGGATTTTCCCAAATTATACTTTTACATAACAATTACAATAATATTAAATATAAAATTCATGATAAAAAACTTTTTTTACAAAATGCGAGCCATAAAGTTCCAGCAAATAAATTTGTAGGGGTGGTAGACCATATGCACTGGCATGCCCAGGATTTTTCCTGGTGGGGGGCTAAAGCGGATTTGCCATTTTGTGAGGGTAGCCGAGTAGGAAAAATCATTAAAATAAGGCTGATTCTACATGAATTTTGCAACTCTGCGGGAGGCTTCGGTCCCCAAAGCCACCCCCTGGGCACGCCACTGGTATCATGACTTCTTAACAAAGGGCCAACACACAACACACATGTTGATTGGCAGTTGCAATATCAATGATTGATGGTATAGTTAGCATCAAACGTGTTCTCTGGAATGTGAACTCTGAAAAAAGCCGCCCCAGGTCCTTAAAATTCCAACAAAACCAGGAGCCATTTTTTCCGGACCAGGAGCCAGTTCCGAAATTGCATATAAAATTAGTGTACAGTAAGCATGCATTTGAAGCTGGATATCCTGACTATTAATTTAACAAGAAAAGAAGAACTTGTTGATTTTTGCCTGATTAATATGCATTATTTTTCCAAAAATATCTATGTTTCCAATCATTTTCTTCACAAATTTTGACTCGTACCATTTAGACAAAAAAATGTATATAGGTGCCACAGAAGGGAAAAATAACATTGCCTGGGTCCTGTTTTTTTGGTCCCATCGGGTGTTAAAAGTCAGGAACCATTGGGTAAAAATTGCCCGCCGCACACTTAAGAAAATGCTTCGTTAGTATTTTTTAGCTTTACACTTGCTTCATTTGGATGTTTTAAAGAAAATTTCAAAGATTTAATTTTTTTTATTTTCCCAGTGACTTTGAATGAAACAGTCAACATTTTTATTACAAAAATCTTGATTAATTGGTCAAAAAACACATAAACAAAATAACAAAATATACATAAATCACAATTATTACATCATGGTGTTCTGACAAAATCCAGTTAATCATAAATAATCGTTACCAAGTAAACATAAGAGTAGCTACAAAAACACGAACATAAAATGGTGCCTAGCTAATCCATAAACGAAAATGAAATTGCTGGTGATTAATCCTGTTGGAGCCGCTTGTCCGTGGTCGCTAGACGACATTATTGATAGATTGTCTGCGTGACCCCATCCTACTTCTGATAGATAATAATTATCAAAACTATGCCAAGGTCTACGCCGTGCGCATCAGCGCACGATCAGATATGCAACAGTGTTATCTGCATTAATGGCATGTATGATGGCAGTAACATGTGACCGTATGTATTGTCAGGCCCAACTTGTCGGGCGCGCCACGATTATATATGCAGAACTTTACGAACCGTTGTGTTAATTCATCATATTATGTTTAGAGTTTTAAAAATTTGATATATGGTGTATCTTTCCTTTTTTGGGAGTAAGAAGGGTAGACATACTGCTAAACAAATTGAGTTTTTGTTGCTTTTCTTTTAGTTCGCTATTTCTACATTAACGATAGTCAGGTGACAGTTATCAACTGAATGACATGCCTAGGCATAAGGGCTGGAAATTCTAACCTGCTAAATGTTGTTCTTTACCTAAAAAACAATTTTAAAGGTTGAATTATTATAGTTATATGCTGTATAGCAAATATATAGAAATAATAATACCAGTAATAGCAAATTTTGGTCAAAAAACAATTCAAAAAACAAGCGAATCCCAATTCACTTGAAAAAGAGTGTAGACCACTCAAAATAGCTGCATGCGCTAGTCAATCTACTCAAAAAAGAGAAAAATGACTGAACTTTCACTCCAAAAAGACTGTGAAAAAAAGGGTGAACACTACTCAAAAATGTATTGCACTCCACTTAACTCTTTAAAGAGAGTACAATCATTCGCTGAGTGTGAACATCACTCCCTTTTGAGTGAATATTCACCATTTTACTTGTTCTACTAAATATTCATTTATTTTTTCCCCTGGGTCCGTGAAATTTCCCCTTGAGAGCCTTACATATATGGAAGTATTGCTCACTCTGTTGATCCTTTTGATCCCAAGCGTAATTCTATAACATGAGGTACCATAGGTATTGATCTCATTTTCCATTCGCAGCTATACAACAGGACAGTGACATAAGTTGTGTCGAAGAGCTTGTCCTTAGTGGACATAGGTGATCTCCATAAATGCTCCAGTTTCCAAAATGCTGCCCAAGCAAGGCCCTTCCTTTCTTAAATTCTCCACTGCTGGATGCCATCATAGGGCCAAGGTATTTGAAGTCCTCTACTTTGCCCCCCCCCCCCACTTCGTACGGCCCTGCATTTTGCAATAACTTTTGCAGCCTTGAGAGGACCTTATTCGTTCAGATTAGTGCTAGCTTTTTTGAACACAATTGAAGTATAAGCTGCAGAAATAGCAATTGCTACTTTTAATAATTCTGCCTCATCGGTATACCAAATTCACGTCCTTAAGAATGTCAGCTGAAAAAAAACCCGCTAAATTGGTTCATCAGTAAACTAATTTGCATGGTATGCTATTTGAAAATGTAACATACCAAATTGGTCATAGATCTATTAATAATTGATTGTCGAAAATTTGCCGACATTTTCATTTCATAAATGGTAGAAGCTCGTCTTTGCGGCATCAAAAATCATCAATCACCATAGATTTCTCTGAACATCTGTTTGAACTAGTATAAGTCTGGCTATTTCAAAACAAGCATCCATTTTTAATCATAACATGTATTGTGATACATTATGTAGGTTAATTGCAATTTACCATTTAAGGGTAAAGGGAATCCATCTGCTCAGGAAAACGTGAATCCTAACTATTTTTTAATCATGAAAAGTTAAATAGTTTCCACTGCCTTTGCGGGGACTCGAACCATTAATTATGGGAGGGGTTAGTCATGCATTACGAAGCGAGGGATCTACCGCTGAGCTATCAAGGCAGCGTTGAGATCGTGAACTAAAATCTAAAACTAAACATTAGAATGCTGTATTTTTCTTTTGTTTATATAAAAATTGCAATTTTTGCCTCATTGGAATGCTCAATTTGTAAGTAAATTATGCGAATGCGTATATCAGACAAAATGTAGATAATGTAGATACTTAAAACAGGCAATTCACAGCTCAAACAGTGCGAACTCAGAATCGTAATTCACGTCCGGATTTTTGGGCAAAACAATACGGGCTTGTTACATTATTATTCAAAATCAACTCAGCATATTTATAACATATTGTTTGTAATATTCAATAAGAAGTATCAAGCCTACAATCCGTCAAAATTTGAAACCAGTCGAATTGTTCGAACATCATGAAATTATGAGGTTTCGGCGAAAAAGTTGACCCTTTTTCGCCGAAGTAGTCATTAGGCGTCATTTTGGCCTTGATAATGGACGTAAAATCACTAGTAAAGTTCCATGTATAAACTAGAGACTCTATTCAATATGTACCCCAAAAATTGTGATATTCTGATGGGTGTAAGTAGGCAAAATCTTGCAGTAAACGTGACATTCAGCCGAGCGAGACGTTTTTAGGGACTGTAGCCATAAGGGGGAGCTTTACTCATTTTCAGTATTCTGTTATTTTCAATATATGATTAAGAGCAGGTGAATATCATTCTAGACGTTAGAATACCATAATGGTTCCCGATCTTGTAATTCCAACATCAATTTGACTATATATGTAGGCCTCTGCGGCAAAAGGATGCACTAGTCGGACCCTACATGTAGCTTATTGTAGCATATCCAATGTATACTAGTTGTATACATCAGATATGCTACAATGAGCAACATGTACAAGCCGACAAGAGCATCCTTTTGCAGCGGCGGGCACATATAATCTGCTGACCAGGTAGTCAACACCCTAGGACTCCATATTCTGAACTCTCTTATCAACAGTAATGCTTTACACTAAAACTGGTGATCACATGTCCGTGCTAAAGTTTATGAGATTGCGTCAATTCGAGCAATTTTGACAAAGTTGAAGAGATTCTTTTGCACCAAAATCATGAGCTGAGGATGAAAATTGGCCAAATAAAGCCAGGGAGAGAATCTTTTCACATATTTTTAGAAACCTGTTAAGCCAATTTTCCCAGCTTCTGTGCCAATGATGCACCATATGGCCTAAGCAGGTATATACTTTTGAAGTAAACTTCTGGACACAATTAAGTATCTCAGTAGCTCTTTCGGAAGCTGTTATCTTTTTGGCGATGGGACAAAATTAAAATAGAAAAAGCCAATTGACAAGTGCAACTTCAAGATGAAATTGATCGGTTTTGTGCTGAACGCAGTCACAAATTATGAATGATGAATTCAACTTTTAAGTGAAATGTCCATTACCAGTTTAGTTGAAGGTTTTCTTTATAGTTTTTAAAACAGACCTTTCCATATATGTGATGGTTCATCCCAAAAAAAGTTGTTTTTTTTTGCGCCAGATCACTTTTAAAGAAACTGGTGAAAATAATTTAAAAAAAATAAAATAAAAAAATAATAAAAATTTCCAGCAGATTTTCTGTTGTAAAACTTGATTGCCTTGATCAATTTCAACAAGTAAGGTGTCATCTCAAAGCTTAGAAAATGCTATAACAGATGAAATGATAAAATTTTAAAATAGTATCTTCAAGGTCCCCCCTTTTGGGGTGAGCCATAATATGTTATTCTATTATAAATTAAATCTAGGTTACTTTAAGTTCCATTAGCAACTGTTAAAAGAAAAAGCTTCACATTAGGCAAAATTATGCAATCTGTTAGCATGATACCACCTGATTAATAATGGATAATAAATCTTCTTTTTTTAATTTCAGCCAGTAATAATTCTATTATAATATGGCGCCCTACGTCTAGTATAGTAATCGTCTCACTTTTAGGAAGCAGTCTAGCTGCAGACATATGCCTGTATTCGCACACTGCATGCCCTATTTCTGAAATCCAAAACTTCCATTAAAATTGTGAAAAGTTGATCCCCACACAATATGGACGTATTCCATATTGTTCCCTATCTGGATGATAATGATCATTAACCTACATGTGTCTGTATACCTGTCATGCTTGATTCTACTATATCTTTTTCTTTATATACTCAATAAAAGGTTAACAATTTTAAGTTGCAATCCCACCCCTTATCTAAAATGAACAATTGACAAATGTACTGCGTCTTTTTCTGTCCAACAGTAAGAAAATTTGTTAACTCCACCTCCAATATGCTGAAACTGTCAAAATCCTCACCATCAAAAGCTTTTCAACTTGTAAACATGGTAAATTTGATGTTCAAATCACAACCGCAAATGATTAATAATTGAGTATCAAAATGATTGAACACGACTGTGATATAGGAGTACAGCAGAAAATAAGCATGGGATGGCATGAGGACATTCCCCTCAAACTGGGAAGAGGAGGTGGTGGGGAAGCCCTCATGAGGATACTTCCTCTCCCTCAAGTAAGAAGCTCCACCCTTATTGTCAACCAGTCAGACCACATTTAGATGGACTTCAAGTTCTTGTAAAAATTTGAATATCTGTCCATCTAGACACTTTTGGCCTTTGCTGCCCCCCCCCCCCAAAAAAAAAAATATCGGACAGTGCCACTGAAAACATTATAAATCAGTTTTAGCCTTACTGTAGGGTAGGGTTATGTCCAAGTTGAAAATGCTTTGTTGACATATAACATTGGTTGAAATTCAGATGATGGTCAAAGTTTTAAAATTAACAGCTATTTAATTATGGAAATACTAAAGTAAACATACAATAATAGTTTTGTGACGAAATGCTCTAATTTGCTCCATTTGAAAAAAACACACATCAAAATACCACATTTTACAAAGAAAAAGGATTGAAATACCAGAGCACCTGATTTTGCTACCCAAATTTACGGCATGGCCTAATAACCCCTTTTGACCAAAGTATCCCCTCAGTAACACATAAACACCCTCCTTGTCTCTATCATTATCAGTTGTGCATCAGTCCGATTTACACACAACATTTACTCATGATAAATTCACAACCACTGCTATCTTCGGAAGACATGATGACATTAAAGCTGTTTATCTCTGTCTAATTATCTCAATTTCCATCAACTGGAGCAATAAGATAAGTGTTTATAAAACATATATTCATGGGAAAATTTATTAAAAACTCCTCTCATTTCCTGGCCATCTGCTGCAGCTAGGTTGGAGCCGATCTGACCTAACAAAAATGTGACAACAGACATTACTTCATTTTGCTGTTATAGCAGAAATCAATCGGCAATCATAAAACATACACTGCTTCATTAATATCCGTCCTAATTATTTTTTTACAAGTTATCTGGCGCCTACACATCACACAAAATTATTTTGATTATAACCTGATTTTCAGCATATGTTAGATTTTTGCGGCTCTCAAACAATGGGAATATATCATGGATATTGTTACTACCTGACGCCAGTTGTAAAATTTTGATAACACCAGGCCGAATAAGTCAATGACATGAACAGTATAGTTTATTTTCATCATGTAATATTTACTCAACAATATTTATCATCATGATGGAAACAATTCTAATGGCTAAAAATTGAAAATTTAAATTTCTTACATGCTGTCAAATGTACATTGTGTTGCAATAATGGTTTGCTCACATCAGTTTGATAGCTTGACAGTGCCTGTCCAAAAATTTGAATTTACAATTAAAGATATTTTTCATTAATCAGCAGACACAGTTGTTTTTTTCCACATGTTAACGTAGATGAAGAAAAAGTGGATATAATCAGTGTGCACTCAAAAAAGGATGCACACTTTTGAATCCAAAATTCAAGATTCACTCTTCACACAAAATGAGGATGTGCACAAAATATTAAACATCCTCCTTCATGTTATTTACAAACTCCAGAGATAGATGAGAGCCAAGGATACGTTGAATGGTCCAAACTTGGGGCTGATTAACTGGACATTTAAACCTGGTAACCCACACCCACACGGTTTCAAAAAAATATCATTTGAAAATCAAATGAAAATCAATTATTTCTTCCTGGTTCTGTGTGCAATAAAACTTTATAATTTAGTTGACAAATTTGTAGGGGAGAAAATCATATGGCTAGGTTTTGAATATGTCATACATTCGGCCGAAATAATTAATCTGGCAAAATAATTAATAATTAATAATTAAAGGTCACTCCATCCATTTTCTTTTGAATCTTAAACAGGAAACTAATAAATAATTGCAAAGGGCCTAAGTCATGTTTTGTTTCGGAGATATATTGTGAAAACGTGTTGAATTATGGTAACCTTAATTTTTAAAAAGTAATGTATAGGCAACTCAAAAATAACAAAATTACCCATAAAATATTAAGGGTTTGACTGATTCAGCTAGAAATTTGTCATTTCAAACTTCTTTAGTGATCCTCTATATGCTTCTTCTACTTCTGCTTAGATACTTCGCAACACTCCAATTGGAGTCAAATGTGAAGCTCTCTGGTACAAGAGAGAAATGATATACTTTTGAAGGTATATAGTCAACATGACCGGGGAAGTTTTCCCTACTCTTCTCGAATAGCCCGTGACGTTCTTTCACATCCGACAGTGTGTCAGGAACACTTCAGATGGGACCAACGGCTTTACGTGCCTTCCGAAGCACGAATCAAGTAGAGTAAAGTTTCTTGCTTAAGGAAACAAGGAGACGTGCCGGGACCGGGGCTCGACCCCACGACAGATGTATAGAATGCGATAACGAGTCCAACGCTCTAAATTTTGAAAAATCACTATGATATTACCCACTTCTCCCCCCAAAAAAGTTTTTTGAGACATTTATGTGCCCACATTTCTCAATCATATCACTAAATGCGCAAAACACTGAATCATCTCCCTCATTTAGCACTAGCTACTTTCGTGCATATCCCGCCCATTACCTGTATTGTTTATACTTAAAGCTTGTAAGTTGTATATATCAAAATGATAAAACAACTTGGGCTTTTAGTGGCTGGGTAAAAGATCCAGAAATAAATATGACATAGATCTTGATGGTTTCAACTTGGTGTAAATTGTGCAAGTTGTTTACACGATGATAGACTACAGTATTTATGGCAGCATTATGGTATCAAAAAGCTCTATCTACAAATGCTGCTAGCTGGCTAATGATCGACCCTTTCCATGATTACAATATCACACATAGAAAGTGTGTTTTCCACCTCAACCCTACGTGTGATGTGGTATAGCAAAACCAGGCTCATCTGGGCAGATATGCAAATTGATTTTTTTGTGATAATATAAAAATATAGACTTTGCTATTTCGAAAGATTTTTGTTTCATCTCAAAATACCATTCCTAACCAAAATTATGAAATTTTAAAATTTGGATATATAAAATGTTTAAAATTAGAAATGGGCAACAAAATAAAGAAAATAATAAAGATAAAGAAAATCAAAAGAACTTTTTATTCAAAAGTATACCTTCCCATTTAAATTTTACTCTGGGATTTTCACATAGTATTTTTATCATATTTAGCACTACAAATTTGTGAAAAACTCACTTTTCACCCTTCCCATTATTTTTGCCGTTTTCTCATTTTTTAGCCTTGCCCAGTTCCGCCTGATTTTGCTATATCATGTCACATATACCTTATACCCCTCATACTAGGTGTCCCAAAAAATAGAATGGGGTTTCACTCGAAAAGAGTGAAATACTTCACTCTTCGTAAGAGTTAAAATTGCCACTCTTTTGAAGATTGGACACTGACACCACTCTTGAAACAAAATTCACTCCAAGAAAGAGTGACCGTTCACTTTGTCATTGTAGGAAAGAACCATTGGAATCAAAGAAAGTTCTTGCAAGCTTTTTCAGTGTTTACAATAATTGAAATATATATTACAGCTATAATCAGAACAAAACTGAAAACATATGGCTCTGTTAAAACGGCATCAAATAGAAGCAAGTGAGGACCCAGCTATAATGTTATGAGTCACTTATTAGATTAATTCCAATGTATTTTCCAAAAATAATGTAGGTTTTTGGGGAAATATTTATCATACTGAATATTCAAATTTTGGAGACCCATTTGCTTGCCATCAATTGGTTATTTTTGTCACGAGACCTCTTTTAATAGTACTTTTATTATTGAAAAGTTTGTAAATTCAATAATGAAGACCTGCTACACTAAACCTAAATGTTTAGTAGTATAAAAAGTACTCTCTAAATGTAAAAGAGTGAATTTCCACTCTTTGTAGGAGTTAAACGCAGGACAATACGTTTTTGAGTGGAAAATCACTCTAAAAGGAGTGACAGGGGATTTTTGATGACAATCTTCCACTCTTTTGGAAGTGAAAATTTAACTTTCACACTCATTTTAGAGTGAAAATTTTCCACTCGAAAACGGATTGTCATGCGTTTAACTCGCTTCACTCCTTTTCGAGTGAATTTTCACTCTTTCCACTCGTTTTACATTTAGAGAGTATATGGATCTACTTTAAGTGATAATGATATCTATGCAAAGTTACTTGCTTTGCTTATTATAAAATAATCACAAAAACAGATAACAACTTTTGTTTTTTATTTGTCTTATATTGATTTATCATTATTGCTACTGTCATATTCAACCTTAACCCTAACCCCACTGAATCTCACAATATCCCATTCCACAAAGTTAGTCCAAATACGTCATAGACCCGAGTTGGCTATGATCACGAAATCGCTGCCATGGCAGCGCCTGCTCAGCGGCTTGACAAAGTGATAATTGGACCGGGAAGCGGGGGGGGTCCCGGGTTCGAATCCAGGGGGGAACCCGTGATTTTTGACTTGCAAATTTCCGAGGAGCGAAAAATAAACGAAGAAGTGGTCAAAAGTGTTAGGGTTAAGGCTGATGCCAAAAAATGATCCAAAACTGTTATTTCTACCAAAAAGTTTGATTTCAGACTTATTTGGTTAAAATTTGGAAGTATTCAAACAGTTAAGATATAAATCAAAAATTAAAAAAGAAACATTCTCTTGGTATTTGTTACTTGATTTTAAAAAGCAAAAGGTTCACAATTTTACTAAACCAAATTTTAGTTAAGATTTTCAGAAAAATTTGGGTCAAAAATATAGGTTTTATTCAGAGAGCCAAAATCATACATTTTGATCGAAAACTAACATCACCATCATGAGGCCTAAAAAAATGTTGACTTGCACTTTAATGGTAAAATGTATGGTCGGTCGGTCAGATTTTGAACATTTGTAACAATCTTTTTTATTTTTTGAAAATAGGCCAAGAAAAACTGAAAAAAGTTCATATAAATGTTATAGGTTTTATTTATTCAAGATATATGTTTGATTTATGCAAATATAAAGCATTTTGTAAATATTGTTTATCTCAAATATCATGGCAAGTTTGCAAAGGTAAATCTTTAAAAAAAATAGCGATTACAAATTTTGGGTCAGTCGCAACAGGCAAAACAATTCTATTTTGGTCTGATCATCATGCAAATTACAGCTAAATACTTCATAGAAAAGTACATTTTCAAAAGGAATTTGATATTCATTTTTTGAGCTACCAAGCAAAACATCTCACATTGAAACAATCAATTGTTAAAAAAAAAACCAATTTGACAATGAAATATTTAAAAAATTGTCTCTTTGAGGAACCGCAACAATATATTTCAATTAACATAGAATACAACATAGACACATGCATACAGCAGCTAATCCACTAGATACATTCTCATACAGACCATTGCAGACGACATCAATAACAACACAACATGGCCAAAACACAAAGTATCGTTGGCGGGCAACAACGCCAAATTACCAGCCAAATTGACTCTCAGTCTTGGCGCCTGATGTACCCTCATTAATTGACATGCATATTCGTTACAGGTGATTTACTATAATGTGCTGCTTCAACTCATCCCACTTTTTTTTACACAAATGAACTTTCCAAGTTGTTTAATGGGTGAAAGGTAAGGCCTAAATTTTAAAGAAAAAGTGTGTTTGTCATCAAAACTTTTCTGGCATCTCTATGAATGGATGGAAAAGTCTCTCTTTTTTGATTAACTTTTTGGAATTTATTATCAATGTTAAATGTTTTAAATCTTACTAAAAAGATGTAAAGAATGCAAATGGTATTCTCCTACTCCTCCTCATCTTCAACATTAACAGAGCAGGTGATATCAAGATTTATCTAAGCATAATGGGCAATTTCACTAATATGATACCTTCAGTCTCAGTCACAGTTTAGAAAGGATTAACCCTAACACTTTTGACCACTTCTTTGTTTAAAAACTATCTCCTCGGAAATCTGAAAGTCAAAAATGGCGGATTTTCACCTGGAATTGAACCCACAACCTCCCGTTTCCCGGTCCAATTATCACTATGTCAAGCCACTGAGCAGGCGTATGGCAGCGATTTCATGATCATTGCTAACTCGGGTCTATGACGTATTTGGACTTTTTAAAATTAATTTTCAAACTTTGTGGAATGGGATATAATTTGTGAGATTCAGTGGGGTTAGGGTTAATGGGGTGTCTACAAGAAGCTTTTCAATCATATCAATGATCTAAATAATTGTGAAAGAAAACAAAACACCTTTTTACAGAATTTTTAAAATTAGGCAAGATAAACTTTCCTATAGTAAAATTTATCATTTTAATTCTTGAAAAATCAGCCAGGAGTGGCGGAGAACAAACAAAACATTTCTAATTGGCCTAAGCGGCTCGTTTTACTTTTAGTAAGCTCTGTGATATTAAGAGTTGGCTGCTTGGATAGATAGCCTTTTATTTGTTTTCTCAAATGGTGCTTGAAGTTCATTGTCCGTTTGTCTCTTGACTGTCCAACCATCTATCTTCTTTGTTTTCTTGATGCTAGACATATATTTTTTCATTCTTCATGGAGGTGGTACACCATCTGTTGGGTGGTCAGGCTCACTAAATCATTTTTGTGTACAGTGAGTGCTTGTGAATATACAAACCAAGTCAGAATATACAAACCAAGTCAGATTACGCTCGCTCATAGTAGACCACTATTTCATTCACCAAACTTTGTCAACAGAAAATAAGGGGAAAAATATCTGAGGTGTCACCAAAAACCTAACCCTAACGAAAATCTAAACTCTAACACAAAATCCTACTTGTTAATCATTAACCTAGCCCTAACCCAAACTTATAAAAATAACCCTTTTTTTTAATATAAATTTTGTATTTTAGACTATAAAATTGAAATCTACATTAATATTTAGCCTGGAAAACATTGTTTTGTTTGTATTTTTCATCCCTTTAACACAAAATGTAAGCCAAAGCTTGAATGATGGACATCTGACAAAAAAATGGGTGGGTGGGCACTCACATCGAGGGTTGAAAGCCACAAGGCAGTGCATGCACAGGCAAAAGAGCCACAAGGCCGTATTTGCATCTTTGTTGCACGTGCAAATACAGCCTGTGGCTCTTCTTCTTTGTTTCGTGCAGATACGGCCTTGTGGCTCTCAACCCTCGATATATGAAATAATAATGAAAGTGACTCCGTAAGTTGAATTCCAAAATATACGGACAATTATGACAAATGCTTTGTAAAATAGGTTCATTTGGTGTGGAGGATGATAAAACCCCGGGGGGGTTACTTAGTACAAAAATGATTACGGGGATGTGCCGCAAATTTGGGTAGCAAAATCAGGCTCGCTGGTATGCCAATGGGTCCTTTTTCTTTGCAAAATGTGGTATTTTGATGGGTCTGTTTTTCAAAATTTTCTAAAATTTGCGCCAAAATGGCGCAAATTTTGGATTTTTTTCGAAATTTCAAACAAAAATCAGGAAATTCTGACCAAATTAGCGTAAATTTTCGGAGAAAATTTCAATTTTTGTATAACTTTCGACTCAAAATTTGGGGCATTTGGTATATGGATGGGTCCCTTTTTCTTGAAAATTGGTATATGCATTGGTGGTACTTCAAATTTCCCAGCGGCACACCCCTACCAAAACCAAACTTGAGTACCCCCCCGGGGGATAAAACTGTGTTATTTGGAGCTGCTCGCTGTAAAAAATCATGATAAATCAGGGTCATTCAATGTCAGTGTTGGAATAAAATAAGCCTAATTTGTCATTTAAGAAATAACTGATCTTCAAAATGTAGCAAGTGGTGGACATAAAATTGACTCTTATGTTGAGCAAAAAAAAGAGGGTCAGGACAAAGCTATCCGAAATGAATACTGATTCTCATATTTGAGAAAATGCATATCAGAAAATAAGAACAGGATCATACGGTAGAAAATTGCTGGCATTTCACCAGAAGTGTCACATGTGCCCGGCACACGTGTCATGGGCTTGGAAGGCCGAAGCCTCCTGGTTTCAAACCATGGAAAGGAGGAAGGCATTCTTTATGAACCAATATAGCCTTCTGCTATAGTCATAGAAATGCAATTTTTTCCCTTTAGGTCATGCAAGAAAAGATCCCTCTTGACACTCTGCTTGAGAAAACTGCCCTCTTAACCACCTCCACCACATCTGCTACCTCAGTTTACCTTTTACCCCATCTTACTAAAATAAGGCTACAAATCATGCCTTTTGAAATGAACAGACAGAATTGCAAGCTCAGATTAAACTGAGGATAAAGTAAAGAACTATCTTTTATCTTCTATATGACATTCTTAATCACCTTCCCAATTCTATTGCTTGTTAAAATGGTAGTTGCTAATGCTGGCGATCAAGATATCATATTTGGTTTTGTTATAATATGACGTCTAAAACAAATCTTCAATTCCAAGCTGTAACACGGTGCAAAACTATTATTAACAAGATTAAAGATACTTTGTGTATTCATAAAAAAAAGTGCATCGGCTATAATAGGCCGATTTTCCCAGCATTTGTCCGATTGTTTCGGTAGAATAAATCACAAGTGACAATAGGGAGATAGTTGGCTAATTAATGATGGGGATATTCATTTAATGGGGTCAGAGAAAGGTCAAATGCAGAATAAAAAGCTTGTTTCAGACAGTCTTGCTGTTGTTGCTGCACCTAGACATAGTGATGTCATTTTTTTTATCAAACGCAAAAACTTAACTCTTATTCCAATGCATAAACTTAACTGTTATTGTTCATAATATAGCATTTTGTGCAGTGTAACATAGAAAGACATTTTGGTTTCAGTGAGGAAGGGGGGACACATTTCCTCCAGACTTTTCTTGGTAATACCAGGTTGTTTTTGATAAATCCACTTTGTAGAACCAAAATTAGTTTTTCAATGTTTTTTGCTTTAGAACGATTTTATTTCAACCAAGGTTACTCCACGGGCATCCTTGACTGTCCACGTTCAACCCAACCTTGTTTTATAGATTATTATCAACACGTCCAGAATTAGCATTGATAAATTAATTGCACTAATGTACAATAACCATTATTACTGCTCATTGTGGTGTATTAAAATAGAAATAATAAGTATGCCATTAAGAAAAACGTCACATTTGTCAGAGGTAATTAGCAGAAATAGTCGTTTGGCCTCAAGTACAAAATATATGTCATGAGCGGTCGGTCACTTGTTTGGCATACTTCACTTGGAAAGATAAGATCTGTGTGTGTGGTTCGTTAGATTGATTAGTAGTAAAAGTTAACTCAATCAGGAAAGTTGTAAGTTTGAATCCCGTCAGTGCCAAAGGTGAGAATGCTTGAAATTCCTTGGACAATGGGCTAACAGATAGTTGTAGGAACTCATATAAAACTCCTGAGCTGATCCTTGCTACGATGGTTCAGAAGTGAGCTGATCAAGGTTCAGCATCCCAATAGGTTCCTGCTGAACCTGAATGGATGCTTTGAGTGGAATGAAACTTATGCTATGGTCACATAAGCCGAAGGAAGCCGCAACGCTGCAATGCCGGTGTGACATCGGTATGACACAGGTTAATGCTTGCGATGCTCGGTCGGTCACTGGTCGGCGACCGGTGGTAATGTGACCATAACTGAAGACATTGTATACAAGTCCACAAGTTTAACTCAGAATTAAATCCTTGCAGCATGCATCGTGCGTCTCTACAACGCACAGACACCGTTTGGACACAGTTCGGCCATCTGCCAGTGTCTGTTTGGTGTCCGCTGAATTCTACCCGGTATGATGCCGTAAACACATTGTAACCTCGCCGCAAGGTTATGTGACCGGGGTATTACTAGACAACAGTGATCACTGAACACCAGAGCAGTGTGCTGAGGTCCAGCTGAGGAGGTGCAAAATTACAAATAAGAAAGGGTAGTCCTGGAATAACATGGTACAAACTTCCTATTTTTTAAACATGTATAACCTAAAGCCAGATTCAAAGTGCCATTGCACTCTTGAACATGGTTGGCACAATTCTTGATAAAGATGACCAAACTATATGATGATGACAATGTATGTCCATCTGAGTCTATCAGGGCATGTCAGGCATAATCCATGAACCGTTTTATTTAATATTTGCATCTTTATAGAGACCATAATTTAATGTGTAGCTTTGACTTACATTTGAAAAAAAATATTTAAAAAAAATCCGTCCGCCAGCACTTGCTTAAAAAAGTTGTGAAGGACAACCAAACAATTTATTTTTTTTGCCTTATCAATGGTTGTCATACACAATGATAAGATGAGGCAAGAGAAGATATCGTGAGTATCCCATCATGCATTGCTTCCTATGGGAAATTTTGTACAGAAAGTCATGTGAGTAGTTGGTGATGAAACATGCCCAAAATGCAAGATTACAATAATTAAATTTGATTTAGGATCATTTCGTCACTAACTACTCACATGACTTCCTATACAAATAATCCCACAGGAAGCAATGCATGATGGGATACACATGATAACTTCTCTTCTTAGATGATATCTTAGATGAGGCAACCATATGAACTGTCCATCTCATCATCTCGTCAGCTTATCAGGGCATATCAGGTTAAAGGGGGTTAAAGGGGCGTTCCTTCGCCACCAAACCCAGATCCTAATAACGTCAGTGCTCATTAGTAGATCGGTATAAATCCATAAAACATGTCATGGGCAGTGAATTTAAGTCGGCCAGACAGTCATGAAAATAATGTCAATGAGTTAACCATGTGACGTGCAGACATCGCGGGATTATCGAGGTATCATTACAGATGTTGTGAGCAGTCGCATCATTGTTATATTCCGTATCCCAGTCTGAGAAGATCAGTCGATTCTCTGACATGTTTCATTATGTTTGATTATTTGGGCATGCGAGAAGTTGGCAGTCTGCACTATCCCTTTTGTCATCGGTGTCAATGCGTATCAGTAGTGCAGTTTGGTCAGGTTGTCATTTACATTATTCAGTACCAACTTGGTACTTGGTACCAAGTAAGCTAAAGGAAGCTTATCTTCAACAGGGCTCCAAGATGTTTTTTTTTAATTCAGTTTTGAATGCAGGAGGAAGACTGCTCCTTTCAAACGGACTAAACACTGCTCGTAACAGTTCATACGAGTTATTGTGAACACAGTCTTAGTCAATGGTCTTGTGTACGGCAGATATTCCTATGACCTGGTACTCACATGAACGTGTTGATTGTTGGATTGGATATTAGAGGTCCCCTCCCCCTCCACAACTATTTGTCTCTCCTACAAATACATAGAGTACTTAAAAATACAACAATATCAGGAAAAGTAGCGACAAATCATCAACTTCACATTGTGGTCAGGGCCAGTAAGACAAAATAGAGGCAAGATATCCTATTTATTAAAATATATATTCAACAAAGAACAAAAGAAGTTGAATCAAAAATATATTTTTATGAAAAGAAAAAAAATATTATTGAATAAGAAGAATCCAAAAGCAAATTAAAACTGTCTGTTTTGGTCTAATAAAAACAAGGTTAGATTCAAGCACACCCAATCAATCGTGATCTAATTGGGTTGCAATAAAGACGTCATTTTATGGGCCAATTATCTATTTGATCAAGTTCATGGAGTGAAATAACTACACCTATCTATTTTAGTCAAAAGGTTGCCTCTACTAGGGGTATCAATTATAACATGAGCTTTCTTTTGCAAACTCATCTCTTTAGAAACCAAATGGCCAAGAATCGTTGCACCAGTTTTTACAAACTGGAGTTGAGTTTGTTGGTAGATATTGATACCCTCCAGTTCAGTGGCGTAGCCAGGTTTTCGAAAGTGGGGGGCCACAATATGAAGACAAACCGACAAAATTGTATTGACCCTGCGAGCGGAGCGAATAACGTGTGGGGTCCAGGGGCCCGCCCGTGGGGGTCCAGGGGGCGAAGCCTAGGCCCACACTACCTACACGGTTCCGACGCCCTTCACTCATGTTTTTTCATATCCAACATGAAATCTTATAGCTGATGTATATTCCATTTTGGAGTTATGAACAAAAATATGCAACCATAATAAATTTACACAGCAAAGTATAAGCAGCTATGTAATACAAATTGGCTCATTAAATCAAAACAGTTGGACCAAGTCAAATGAAATGTTTATCGTTTAGCTAAGATCTTGAAAATCAAAACAACATTTTTGAAATTGGACTATGCATCTTTAACAGAATAAATAAAATGAATAAAACCTCAAACCATTTGTTCTGCAAGACACTAATCTATCTGGAATTTAATATTTTAAAAAATCTGAAAACTATGCAGTTCTGCTTTTCTAGTCATATTATATCCATATTAAATTCAAAATAAATGTTTACAACCAGTTTTTCGTAGGGGTATTAGATATCTATATAAGTTTACAAACCATAACCCCCTCAAACTTCACGTGTAAAAAAACACACATTTTTAGTAACAAAATATCTATTATTCTAGTTACAGCACACCCTCCCTAGTAATTTACTACCTATGCTAACACATAGCAGTTCAGATAATCAAGCTTGTAGCACCATTATTGTTAGTGTTTTTTTACCCAGTAAACTGGCGTCACAATGCATATAACATGATCCGTGTCGCTAGACAAGAATACATCTAGTACAATAGCGCATCCTACAATTAAGGACGGCATCAGACCTGCTGGCCCCTTGGTATATAGTGTGGGATTACGGGGGTTTACACAAATTGATAGCGTCTTTGCCGTGATGATATGTAGAGCATGACGATTACAACACACCAGCCGTTACCAAGGAGTCAATTTAGATATGCGTGTATTATGTGGTCATTGCCCCGACTGTGTATTCAGAATAGCTATTTACTGGTTTGTTGGCATTGCTTAATTGTAGTCATGTTGAACTTGAAAATGTCTGTTTCTTTGTCGTGCCTCAAATATAAAACATTAATCACCCAGAATGTTTTTTCAGAAACATTTTTATTGAACGAATATTTTTATTGAACTACATAGCATATAATTAGACTAGTTAGACAATGGTGAAGTCAGACTACCCTTCAGAGTGGCAAGGTGAATGATCGATTTTGTCTGTATGCATGTTTTTTTTTTTTTGAGATTCTCTTTTGCTTTTTTCATCAATATTTTACAGGAAAGGCAAGCAGTTGTGAGTTATACTGATGGGTTTTCTCTATTTTTCACTCTCGATACAAAGTGATCTGGCCACTTTCATCATTGGCGAGCATGCCTTTCGAGATCATATCCTAATCAGGGGTACTGTAAAACTGTAATTTCGCTAATACCCCAAAATCGCAAAATTAATTTACCGCTAATATTAATAATGTACAATGATTTCAATGGCATGCTGATGCAATTAGTGAAATTAAAATGCCGCCAAAAACCCCAGATTCTGAAATTCACAAAATTCTCTTTCCGCAAATATTTCTTGTTTTACAGTATCTTAAATGGTATAATCTGAGAACACTTTAAAGCAATACCATAAAGTGTTAAAAATGAAGCGCCCCCTGTCACCCATGACTTTTGATTTTTTTTTGGGCTAATTGGGTTTGTTCTTGGTAGATATGAATACCCTCAAAGCGATTGGGCTCAAAGATGCTTACTTTTTCTGTTATGGCCATTTGTTGAATTAATTTCGGGATCCCGAATTTAATTCCACATGTATTAGTATAGGAAACCATGCATATGCTTTTTACCCATTTTTTGGTGGCAAAACAATTTTTTTCACAAAATATACTTGAAAACACATTTAGATAAGCACATTCCTTCATTTTATGTTGTTTTTACGGTAAACCTTTTTTGATCAAAATCTTATATAAATAAATAGAAAATAAGAAATAATAATTTTAACATGTTCTGCAAGGCTTTATATCATGAAGATTTTCAAAATAGCTTCTTAAAATATCAAGGGCCCTCTCCAACGCCCTACACCACCTTTATTGCATTGAAAACACATACATCAATATGATCGCAAAGGATGTAATAGAGATAAACAAAATGCTTTTGCGCTTTAATATCACAGACGAAATAAAAAATGACACTCTTTTCCCTGACCTAACAATACACACGTATATCCTAATGAAAAGGATTGGGGTTCAACTTTAAGGGTCATACTAATCAGATTAGAATAATTCAGTCACAAATCCTCAAAGTTAGTAAATAAGTAGACCTTAAACTTCATTTCTTTTGATATTCATACCCTAAACACCAACTAGTCACTGCGATTGCATATAATTGCTATTCTATACCCACGGTTCACGTAGACTTAGTCGCTGATTGAAGAAAGTACCTTTTCCCATTTTTTTCCACTTTGGTGGTAACAAGTTCAGCAGGAGAGGCCCCTCCCCACCCATGGGTTCAAATCCTAGAAAGTTCTTACTTTCTATGTTATCTCTTTCAATCTTTAATGTGGTTTGCAATCGCACCAAATTGGTTGAATTTTAAAATTTGGCCTACATATAATCTCCAGGGCCTGTGTTGAAAGAATCTGATTGTATGGCGCAGAAACATGAACTATGAAGAAAGAGCTTCAAGACTGCTTAGATGGCACCTACACCAGGCTACTAATGCGTGTCCAAAATATGTCCTGGAAACAACATCCAACTAAGCATCAGATTTATGGTGATATACCTCCCCATCTCTACAACCGTGGCACAGAGGAGGGCCTAGTTTGCTGGTCACTGCTTTCGAGCCAAGGACCAAATCATATCGGACCTTCTTCTTTGGAGACTGCCATGTCCAAACAGAGGCTGTAGACCATTAATGGAGTACCCTGATGCCATATGTCCCGGGGGGGGGGGGTACTTAGTACAAAAGTGATTACGGGGATGTGCCGCAAATTTGGGTAGCAAAATCAGGCTCTCTGGTATGCCAATGGGTCCTTTTTCTTTGCAAAATGTGGTATTTTGATGGGTCTGTTTTTCAAAATTTTCTAAAATTTGCGCCAAAATGGCGCAAATTTTGTTTTTTTCGAAATTTCAAACTAAAATCAGGAAATTCTCGCCAAATTAGCGTAACATTTTGGAGAAAATTTCAATTTTGGTATAACTTTCGACTCAAAATTTGGGGCATTTGGTATATGGATGGGTACCTTTTTCTTGAAAATTGGTATATGCATGGGTGGTACTTCAAATTTCCCAGCGGCACACCCCTACCAAAACCAAACTTGAATACCCCCCCCGGGCCATATGTAGAGATACTGGCTTGAACTTCAATGAGCTTGAAGTGCAATGTGTGATAAAGATAGTTGGCAAAGATGTGTGTAATGGATCTCGACTGAAGTCGAAGGATGATGATGATGATGATAATCTACAGGGTCTATTAGTAAAGTTTGGAATATTAATTTCAAAACTGGCTGAAAATGCATTGCTTGTATTACATCACCAATCCATTTAATTGCCAACTGCATTCTGACACATGGTGGGTAATTCAAAGGAGCAGATTTCATTCACTCAGCATTTGTTTCATAATCCAACATGAATCAGCAATACTGTCATAAACAATACGGTTATAATTTTATTGATATTTTGACCTAGCGAATCGAAATTAAAAATATTCAATTCAAAAATGATAGTGTTTAGCAACCTCTTGGAACTAGTGACCCCCGGGTAGTGACCACAATTAAATCAATACTATAAAGTGATTATTTGGTAGATATTAATGATACCCTCCAAACGATTTGGCTTGAATATGCTTACTTTTTCTGTAATGGCCATTTGTTGAATTAATTTCAGGATCCCGAATTTAAAAGCTTTCTTTTTGATTTATTTTTTTTAAATTTACAAATTTAATTTGCTTTTAGGCTAATGAGACTCAATTCTGAGTTTCCCGTCCCCTGCCCGCGTT
>JXSR01S011251.1:2963-26790 GCA_000969725.1 Ophiothrix spiculata
CTAATTAAAGTAGACATAGGAAGTTGTTGAATTTAAATTGACCGAAACTACGTTTTATCTCGCCTTGTCATCAAATATATTTTAATTGCTGATTAATAGCCTTCATTGCAATTTAGAATAATGTACATAGAAAAACAAATAGCATTGACGTCATACAGTTTTCAAAAATATTAGGAACCACATGTTTTTCTCAGTCTTCAAAGCTGTCAAATTGTTGTGATATTAAATACTTTTGTTAAGATAAACACTTCATAATATAATTGTGTGAATATTTTAACTAATTCACACAAGCAATAAAATGAAAATTCACTTTAACGTGAGTGGAATTGTCGAGCCTCATCCGAGGAACTCTTCATCAGCACTGCTAGGATGAGCTGGTAGATGCTGGAGCGGGAACTGAGTCACGTGATCGGGAGGTGATCGATAGATCACATGACTCAATTAGTTTCTTGTAAGTCTTGGGTAAGGCACTTCATAATATGTAATGTATATATGATACTGTCTAATTTGCGATCATTTTGCATCTTCATGTTTTTCTAGCCAGAAATCTACTGCCAATAAAATGAATGCCTAATGAATTATGATTATTCTGATTCAGAAATAGTTTTTCGGTGATTTTGGTATCGTTTTGGTTTAACAATTTAGGATAAATGGGGGTTCCGACAGTTAGATGTGTTATATACAAAAACAACCAAGTCAGACAAGGGTTTGATACAAAAAAGATGAATATCCCCAGTCCCGAATACAATTGAGGTGTCTGCAACATTACCTAACTAGGCAATGTTAGGTAACTAGGCAATGTAACATGATGCAAATATTATACCAATGCGAAGTGAACATGTAATTCTTTTAAAAATGTCAAGCTTTGTAGAAAATATTATAAGAGTGCTACTAAGTAGATCACTGACGCTGTATTTAATTTCCCTGCTGGTTTAAAATTTGTTTAATTTGAAGTTGCAAATTAAATTGTGAATGTCAATATGTCGACGACATACATGCTGGTATATAAGGCGTATATAATGTAACTCTCAAGGGCCACCATACTGTCTGATTGACTGTCGCAGTTGAAATGTTTCAAAATTTTGGCTTAAATCAGAATCCAAATCATATACCTGCCTTTTAATGTGAAACTACTCAGTTTAAGTATTTTGTTAGCTAGTCTACTTTAAAGTATGTTGGGTTTATTTGTTTAAATAGAATAATATAGATAATCAAGTTTATCTTGCAATTGCAACGATACTTTTAGGACTATAATTGAAGTTTATTACACGATACCAGAGACTCTATAGTGTTTTCCCTCTAAATACATAGGGTTTCTAGTTGATAAACATGGATGAATAATGGGTCCATTTCATGTTTTCTAGGATGTTTGTTTCTTGATTGTCCTATTTCAACTTATTCGTTATGTCCTTTATTTGTTTCTTAAACGTGCATATATATAGTATTAATACATAGAGTTAATTCTGCGATTTTATCCAATGCCGATTGATCCTTTCAAGTTCAGATATTTTATTGCATGTTACAGATTTTATATTAAACACACCTCTGTTAGTCAGAATAAGTTCAAATATAAGAAATATTCCGTCTTAAGAATTATAACAATCTTTTTTATTATAATTATTATTTCTGTACTGGCTGAAAGACAATTTCCCTTGAAATATTGAGTTGTTAATAGGTTTCGTCAATACAATTTGCCTATATTAATGTCTTTCTCAGATTACTAAAACACAAGCCCGGGGATCAATGGAACTTTAACATTATAGTTCACTTGGGATGATTTTTTCACTGTTCTCCATCCTGCTTTAAAAATGTGCATTATATTTTTATATGATTAGCAAAGTAAATTACGTTTACATTTTTTTCTAATTAAAGTAGACATAGGAAGTTGTTGAATTTAAATTGACCGAAACTACGTTTTATCTCGCCTTGTCATCAAATATATTTTAATTGCTGATTAATAGCCTTCATTGCAATTTAGAATAATGTACATAGAAAAACAAATAGCATTGACGTCATACAGTTTTCAAAAATATTAGGAACCACATGTTTTTCTCAGTCTTCAAAGCTGTCAAATTGTTGTGATATTAAATACTTTTGTTAAGATAAACACTTCATAATATAATTGTGTGAATATTTTAACTAATTCACACAAGCAATAAAATGAAAATTCACTTTAACGTGAGTGGAATTGTCGAGCCTCATCCGAGGAACTCTTCATCAGCACTGCTAGGATGAGCTGGTAGATGCTGGAGCGGGAACTGAGTCACGTGATCGGGAGGTGATCGATAGATCACATGACTCAATTAGTTTCTTGTAAGTCTTGGGTAAGGCACTTCATAATATGTAATGTATATATGATACTGTCTAATTTGCGATCATTTTGCATCTTCATGTTTTTCTAGCCAGAAATCTACTGCCAATAAAATGAATGCCTAATGAATTATGATTATTCTGATTCAGAAATAGTTTTTCGGTGATTTTGGTATCGTTTTGGTTTAACAATTTAGGATAAATGGGGGTTCCGACAGTTAGATGTGTTATATACAAAAACAACCAAGTCAGACAAGGGTTTGATACAAAAAAGATGAATATCCCGAATACAATTGAGGTGTCTGCAACATTACCTAACTAGGCAATGTTAGGTAACAAGGCAATATTTTCATAGAAATGTATAAAAACGCAGTTATTCTTCGTAATTACTTCCTGGTTTACACATACCGTATAATTGATAGCAAACCTTTGCATTTTTGAAAGCAATTATAACATTTTAGTTCAATTTAATTGATATTTAAACTTCGTATTTGCTGTATTCTAATTATAATGCATTTTAAACATACCATTTTTGACAAAATAAAATGATAGAGTTAAGTATGAAGGTACATTCATAAGATGTTATATTTCAGGTATATTTTATTAAAATGCCATGGCAGTAAAAACTGAATTGCGACATAATTAAGAATCTATACAACACAATTATCATGCATTTAAAGATATATATACATTAAAATGGGGGGGGGGGATACCATGGGGAAAATATTGGTGAGGGCACTGGCAGGGTTGAGTATTGCACAAAATTTGTTATAACAATGAAAAATTGCATTTGTAATTTGCAAGTTGCCAAAAATAATAGGTCACCTAAAAACACATAAAACTACCCAAGGTAATTTTTAAGGGAATTTAATGCAACACACATTCTAGAAAGGTGATTCATTGAGAATACGAGTTAGGTATAGGAGGGGGATTTTCCTGAAGCGGTCTGTTCTAAACCGGTATGGTTAGAATTTAGCTTTTTTCGAGTTGCATATATGTGAGTTTGACACAGTGCGGGGGAACAAACTTGAGAATATCTGGGAGCTGCTAGCTTTGATTGCAAATTTTTTGCAGATTTAAAATTCTACGGTCCAGAAGGGACTGGAGGTTGAGTGTATTCAATGCCTCATGGTAGGTGGTATATTCAGAGGACAGGATGCAGCGACACATACGCTTCTTGATCTTCTCAAGGTGGTTCACCTGCTGTTGAGTGAGACCAACACTCCAAAGTGCGGCAGCATATTCAAGACAAGGGCGTAAATAACCTTTGTAAACATATAGGAGATCTTGTTTGTCAAGACCAGCTTCTTTCAATTTTCTAAGCATTAACTGCCTGATTCAACCTGCCCACCCCACTTTAAATCGTTATCAATAATCACACCAAGTAGTTTAACTTTCTCAACAACTTCAAGTTCGTGACTCGAGATCGCAACATCCACATTAGGAGGTGTTTTCCTACCGAAGTAGACCTGCACGACCTAACAATTAGTTGGATTCAAGGCTTTTTTGGATCTTACCAGGATTGCCACGACTCCTGCTTTTACTCAGTGTTAGGTCGTCGACTTATTACCACGCGTGGATGTCATATTCTTTGTCACTCTCTTAAACACTATTGATGATGCTGAGAAAAAAATAATTGGGGCCAAAATTGTACCTTGTGGAACCCCTCCCAATAAAGTTTGCCAATCAGATAGGGAGTTCTTGTATTTAACCCGTTGCTGTCTGCTAGAATAGGCGTCTTTGCGACAGAACACTTTTGGAGAAACTGGTGAAAATAGGCAGCAAAAAATAAAGAAAATAATAAGAATTTCCAGTAGATTTTCTGTTGTAAAATGTGATTACCTTGATCAGCAAGTAAGGTGTCATTTTAAAGCTTAAAAATGCTATAAAAGATAAAATGATAAAATCAAAATTGATATCATCTGCAAAGTCTCCCTTTCGGGATGAGTCATCACATATTTAGTGACGGGTGATGCAAAAATCGCCATCCAGTCTAAGTCATAATTGCCCAAAATATATGCAAGATCTGATTTCACGATTACAATTAAATAATTCCAGTATTTAGTTTTCTTATGCCATTTCTTAAATATTGTTGAATTATTTTTCACTAAAAAAAATCGGCGCCATATTAGGGGTTTGATCAAACGCCTGGCTTTTAATGTGAACCTACTCAGTATAATAAAAGACTTCCATCTGTTCAAATGTTAGCTTGTCTGCTTCAAAGTATGTCGGGTTTGTTTGTTTGCATAGAGTAATGCGGAGCATTAAGTAAATTTAGCATATGCGGGCCAGCTGATACTTACGAACGATTAGAGATAAGTACACTTTGCCAGACCTTCATAGTGTAACCAAGGTTTGGATTTCCCTCTGCGTATTTTGGTTTAGTATTTTGTGCTGTTAAATGAATTATTAATGCATCTACATCTTGTTGTTTGGTATGTTTTGCTCGCATATTGCTCATTATTGATAATGCTTTTGTCATACTATTGATAAGAAAAATGTCCAAACATGTTCATTGAATAAGTTGCTCTGTTATATTTTATCGTGTGAAATTGATCAAGAAGATTGTGTTTATAACCCGGGTTTATACCATTGGATTATTGCTTGCTTTGTCGAATGTGTGTCATGTCTTCAGTAGCACGTATAAGTTTATATGAACCGTGATGCAAATACTTAAGCAACGCGACTTTTAAACATATTCTTCAAAGATTTTAAGCTTGGAACACAATATGCTACTTAATACATTACCGAAGCTAGTCGCTAGTTGGTTTTCATTTTCCTACGTGGTTTGGAATTTGTATAATTTAAAGTTTCAAATTAGATTAAGAATGTCAATTTGTCGACAAGATGTAAGGTGGTTTGTAAGGCGTATATAATGTTACTCTCTAGGGTTAACGTACTGTTTGAGTGGCTGTCCCTTATTTCCGTAGCTTGTATTCCAGGAAGACACTGAGGTATAATGCTGATTTAATATCTTCTAATGTAGTCACAGAAAGGTCATGAAATGCTGCAAACAATCATTACTAGTGAAACAGGTGTTGAATAAATACTATTGGAATTTGTACGTTACCTGCAAAGCATTTAATCATAAAGATATTGAGTGGCTGGTTTGATTCATTATATTTCATACAGACTTTCATTATGGCATGATTTCTCAAACATGCGAATAGGAACTGTCACACATCTTTGGAAATCTGCTTAATAAAATTCGATAAAGAATTCCCGTAGATGATTAATAGAAAGTCCCGTAAAAATGACGCATGACTAACTGAATTTACTCAAAATGACTAATATAATTCATGATTTGTCATCGCAACTGACTAATTAATGGTGAATATCTATCAGAAATTAATAATTTAATTCGTCATTCAGTTTGTAATGCGTCATTCAGTTAGTCAATTGACAACACATTTGATTTTCGCTAATTAGTCATGTAATTAATCATTTATTTATTAGCTAATAATTACCAAATTACAAATTGAATATTTAGAGATGGAAACTATTTTTAAACACCAAAAATTGTTTTCCAACATTTCAAAGACATTTTGTTCCATTAATTATGAAAAAATCACTCTACATGACTAATTTTTAATTCGTCAAATAAGACATGTATTTTGACTAATTTATGTTTTCATTGTACAAAAATATAGCTATTTTTGCAATCTTCAGACTGAAAAATGTAAAAGACACCCTCACATACACAGTGCTGCAATGCAACATAAATACGTTAATTTGCTGTAAATACTAGTCAACTGACCGTTGAACTGCAGAAAGTAGAACAATCCTGATGTTTTAGCATTTTTACAAGATGTGATTTTTTTCTTAATTTGTTCAATGAACTGATTTATATCTTTACTATCTTTTGGTGGTATAAATATCTTAACAGAAAGCACATACTTGGTTCAGAATATTGCTTCTTTAAAAAAACAGTAAATAGGATTTAAAGGAAAATATCAACATTGACGTAAAGCTGTTATCTGCTAAATAAGCAATATGTTATACAGGCAAGGAATGGAGAGTAATATATCGCATTGCTACAGGCTTTGTTTTAAGTGTAAATACAGACTTAATTTCCCCGCATGATTTAAACGTTTTTTGTCGAAGTGTAAAGTTGCGCACTTGATTGTAAATGTCAAATAACTATGAATGGGAATAACATGTGTGCTGTTTGTGAAACATATGGAAAAGTTACTATTACTCTCTGGGGTAATTCCCCTGTTTGGTTTAGCACTGATTGCAAGCACCTTATTTCCCTTTTTGATGTTAAAACATAAGAGCATTAATCAGATAACTTGCTATTTCAAAAGTTAAACAGTTCGCTAGTCTAAATTCATAAAAATAAAAACACTCGCTAGTCCGAATTAAATAAAAAGGCTCGATAGTCCGAAATTAGTAAAGAGCTAGATTGATTTTTGACAAGAAGATTATTGAAATATACACATATTTGTTCTACTAGAACTAGCGAGCTGCTGTCCAAATTCCTTCTCTCATAGCCTACTTTGACCTAAAAATGGTTGTTGATTTTACACACGCAAAATGTCTGATGTTGACAAAATTTGTACAAATGGACATAAGTATACACCTCAGCATTGCTAAAATATTGTATATAATTCCAGCAATGGTCAAATTTTACATTTTCAGATCCCCCGACCAAACTCAAAATTGGTTTTTTGGCCCAGTCTTTGGCCGATTTCAATGAAAACAATGTCAAAATGATCAGGAGATCATGCTGCATTAAATGAGCGTTTACCCTATATAAGTGATTTGAAGCATCACAATTTTATAACCGACCACTACTTATAAAACAGATTGAGTTTATTGTATTATATCATTCGTAATCAAAAACAAAAACACAATAGGCAGGCCCGCCGATTGTAAACTAATTGATTTAGGTAGGAGGTAAAAGAAATGAACAATCACCATCAATGAGCCAATCAAAGGATTGCAATCCTACGACGAGCTATTGTTACCAAGAGAAGAGATCAATGTCGGCCCATGAACCTCTACGCCAAGTTGGCAAACCAATTTTGCTCATTTTTTTCTTCAAACCCTTCCTAAATAGCCCACATATTTTGTAACATAATATCATTTACCTAAATATAAGAGTAATTAACAGAATTTCTCCAAATTTGATTTCCAATTCCTAGTATTACTTTCAGTTGTGCATTATTTTCGTATTGCGCAATATACGATTGTTAAAGTACCTAAATTTACTACTAATTTATCAGATAGCTGCGTGGCTTGATGAGGTCGATTCTCGCTTGGGGATCGAAGACCACTGGTTCGATTCTTACACACTCCTAATTTTTTTCTTCTTTTCTTTTCTTTTTATTTCAATTAGATCTAATCTTTTCTTTGACAAGTCACTCTTTATGATACAGATCTTTTTTTTTTCTATTTTTAATTAAAACAAGACATGAGCTACTAATAAAATTTGCTAAGTAATAGGCTACGGTAGGCTTACACTTCACGCGGCAGCCATTATAGCTCCCGATAGCGGAAATAGGTGTCTTCGGATATGATCCTCGTGTGTTAATTAGGGGTACAATAGAGAAAAAAAATTTTAAAGATAAAATAATGTTATGAACATTCATCTCCTTACTAGGCTAAGAAAATTAATGAAAATTATGGCCATTAGTCAAACAAATTGCAAAAGTAATGATATTTTCAGGATACTATTAGACAAACATATACAACAACTAGTCAAAAATCTAGAAAAACCTAGTTGGTGGAACAGTGATTAATTTGCATAAAACAAAATGGCTGCCAAAACAGGGGTTAAAATTTCAAAATTGGTTAAATCGTGTTAAGAATCATTCTATTGTGTTCCACTAATCACAAAGAATCAGAAAAAGTATACATTTACCCATCTCCAATGTATGGTTAATGAGTTATATCCAAAAACGTGAAAGGTCATATCAGGGGTCACGTGATATGTCAGACAAAAAAAAAAGACATCTAGCTCGAGAAAATGGACTGTAGCCTTAAGGCTAGACTGCGAAAAGCTCGTAGTAAGACAGCTTTGATTGGTTCATTGATTTATATCTACTGGTTAATATTCATTTCATTTACCTTCTACCTTAAAAATCAATTAGTTTACAAACGGCGCGGTGAGTCTTTTTGATTTTCAGAATGTGCACAATGTTCAGGATGTTCTTTAAGAATGTCCGTATTAAGGGTACGAGGAATCCACATGCTCAGGAAAATGTGAATCTTAACTATTTTTCTATCATGAAAAGATAAATAGTTTCCACTGCCTTTGCGGGGACTCGAACCATGGATTATTGCAGGAGTTAGTCATGCATTACGAAGCGAGCGCTCTACCGCTGAGCTATCAAGGCATTGTTGAGATCGTGAACTATAATCTAAAACATAAATATTAGAATGCCGTATTTTTCTTTTGTTTACATAAAAATTGCAATTTTTGCCTCATTGGCATGCTCGATTTGTAAGTAAATTATGCGAATGCGTATATCAGACAAAATGTAGATAATGTAGTTACTAAAATCAAGCTATTCACAGCTCAAACAGGGCGAACTCAGAGTCATAATTCACGCCTGGTTTTTCGGGCAAAACAACGCGGGTTTGTTACATTATCATTCAAAATCAACACAACACATTTATAAAATATTATTTGTAATTCAATAAAAAGTATCAAGCCTACAATCTGTCAAAATTTGAAAACAGGCGATTCGTTCGAACATCATAAAATTTTAAGGTTTCGGCGGAAAAGGTGTAAATTTTTCGAAGTAGTTTATTGACGTAATTTTGACCTTGATAATGGACGTGAAATCACTACTAAAGTCTCATGTATAAACTAGAGACTCTATTACATATGTACGCCAAAAATTGTATTATTCTGATATGTGTAAGTAGGTAAACAGTTGCAGTAAAGATGCCGTTGGCAAAAATGGCCCCCATTTAGGGACTGTAGCCTTAAAGTCAGCCTGAGTGTGTTGATTTATACGTGTGTAAACTCATCTAGGGATTTTTTCTTTGAATGGAGTGTGTTTTTATAGTGACTGTGTTGTTTTGGTGCTCTCGTTTTTTTGTTTTGTTTTGTGGTAGTGCTTTTTAGTTTTATTTTAGTTTAGTTTTGTTTTTGTTTTTTCAACTGTTTGCTTTTGATCGATTGCATTATGTTTTGAAGTGGGTGTGTGTGTGTACTTGCTTTGTTTTGTTTTGCTTTTGTGTGGGTGGGTGTGTGTGTGTTTGTACTTTGTTTTTATTTTTGATTTAATTCTGTTTGTTTCGTTTTATTTCTTTAATTATGTGTTTGCACTTACATCGATTGCGTTATTTTTTGATGTGTGCTATTTGTTTTTATGTTGTGTTGTTTTTGTGTTTGTGCTTTTTTTTTTTTTTATTCGTATCGTTTTATTTTGAGTGATTTTTAAGATATGCGTTTGCATTTGGATCGATTGCATTGTTTTTTTTGTGGATGTGTGTATATTTGTATGTTTGTATCTTTCTTTCGTTGTTTTATTTTGTGTTTTATTTTGTTTTTGATTGGTTTCTTTTTGTTTCTGTTTTTGAATATATATATATATATATATGTGTTTGTGCTTATATCAGTTGCATTATTTTTCGTTATGTGTGCTTTTGGCTTTTATATAGGGTTTTTGTGCTTGTGTTTGTTTTTTTATTTTTTTAAAAACACAAACACACCATGAAAAACAAAAACAATGGTTTACAAATGGCGTTCTATACATAACATATTGATTATTGTGATTTCCTATGTTTTGCATGACAATTGTCACTCAGGTTACCAAGGATCGATGAATGTCCTTACGTGTCACTCAAAAACATCAAAAAAGACAGTCCACTTTAATATGAACACATTTGTATATAATGAGTTATGACAAGATTGCCACCATTTAAGGTCATTGTGTTTATTGACATTTACATTTTCTCTTAAAATAGCTTCTTGAAACCTTTTTAAAATCACAATATTTATTAATTTGCCAATGTCATATCTCATCTCTCTGAGATTGCACACGCTGAAACGAGGAAGTTGATCAAAAGCAAATACCCTTAAGCCTATACCTTTTTACTCAAAAGGAATTTTTAAATTAACGTGTAAAAAATATTTTGTCAATAAATATAAAGATAAATACTATGCAGAATAATATTATAGTTTACTTTAATTTTGGCTCCAATAGGCGTAAAATGGTAGAAGTACTTTAATTTAGAAAACAAAAGTACATTAGCTATTCTACCATTAAGTCAAAATCAAGACAATAGCAACAAGCCAAAAAGCAATAATCCTATGCCTCTGTCAATAAAATCACCATTTACATATATTGTTTTAATATATGAAAGAGAAGTGTTTTTTAAAAATAATAATAAAATTAATCATTTTATTCGGCATTTCTCTTGTTGCTTTGTCAATTTACGTTCGATTTATTACGAGACCTACTGTAAGATAAGAAGGAAAATAAATACACACACAAATACAAACATCTTATTCTTTATATTATTAAGCAATTTCTTATTGAAATATTTGTAGGTTGAAACATTTTTATAAAACAGTTGTTTTCTGTTGGGTTCTACCAATACTTATACAATTTCATAAGTACATAGAAATCAACAGCACTTGTAACTTAAATTAAAGTGTTATGCATAAAATTTTAAATCACAACAAAATGTCAATGGTTAGTAAGATTGTAACAATAAGAACAATAACAGAATTGTTTAAGCTAAGCGTTCAACATCCCAATAATTCATGTAACCGGATATACCTAATTTGCTTCATGGCATAAAAAGATACTCTTCAATCCAATAACTTAGAGTTCAACGCCTAGATTTTGAGTTTGCCATGAAAATGATTTGATAATGATTAGAGAACGGCATATCAAATTCCCCCTTCCCTTAACGAACTATTGAATCTTGATTTGGGTAAAATTACCGTCGGTAGATTCACGTTTTTTGTTTTGTTTTTCAAATTTCTTTTTCACTTAAGTGGTCAAGGTCCTCCACATGTCCGTCAGTGACCAAGGGGGGGGGGGGGGGGCCAACACCGAAAAAGCACTTTCGCAAAGGAATTTCACGTTGAAACTCTGGTCGCAAAGGAACTTCACGTTGAAACTCTGGTCACATGTAAAGTACTTCAAATTAACTAAAATAAAAAAGAAAGAAAAAAAAAATGAAAATCGGACAAACCTTTTCAAAATGGCGGCCAAAACGAATTTTGCTGTGTCGCGTCAAAATTTTCCCGCCAAAAATGTGAAAACTCACTTCCCAATGGAATTTCTCAACAACATTTGGCTCATATTCGCAGAATGTAAATAAAAATACATTCCTGAAATAAAATTTGAAAAACAAGTTGTTCGGTTATGATTTATTGGCAAATCAAATTTGAAGAGAGCCCTCGAAAATGCTTTTTAATGCTAATTAGCATAGGAAGGGGTGGGTTGATTTGGATTTTTTTGGCACCAAGTGAACGGTATTTTTAGACAAATACATAGAAGGGCGATGAAAAATTACGTCGCGTTTTTGCGCTGAAGCGCAAAAAACAAATGTTGAGTCCATATGGACCCCCCTTGACCACTTAAGTGTTAAGGGGTTTTGTCAGATATGCAAAATCTCCATTAATTTTCTTAAAAATTTAGTGTTTGGTACATTTTTTGTGCCAATGAACGAATAAAAAATAAAAAATATAGGTCACCGTGCTCGTTTTTGAGATACAGGCATTTCAAAAAATACATATTTTGCAAAACAAATCATCCGATTTACCACACAAAAAGTGTAGGGAAAGCTCAAACAAGTCGAACATTATGTGCTTGTAAAATAGTAGATGCTCCATTGAATTTTTCATTTTTTACAAATGTTAAAGTATTTTTTGCGTAATTTAAAATACTGAAATAAGAAAATAGGGCCACCGTGTTAGTTTTCAAGAACAATGACAAAAACGGACATTTTTCAATTAAATTTTATTACTTTGATGGCACATATGCGTCTACATAATTTTCAGGTTGTACCTGCTCAGGGTTAAGCTGCTGATTGACATTGTCACGGTTGCAAGACTGATTTGGATCAGGCATTACTGCTGCATCTGAGTTAGATAACAAATCACCTTGACTTTCAAATGGCTGAAATCCCATACTATTTAAAGTTTCAGAATCAATGGTGTGTAGTGCAGGGGATTTGCACGGAGGTTTGGCGATTGTTGATGGCGCTTTATTAGTAGCATGATGACGATACAAGCTACGCCTAGCCCTAGGGCTAGGCTCGGGCTTGGCAAATTGGCTTACAGTTTCACCCAGCGTTTGGCCCATTTGAACTTTCTCATCTTCGCTTACACGTTGGTATATAGCTAGACTAGATACGGAACGATGGCCAGTAATTTGCTTGATTTGTGATGGTGCAAAATTGTTTCTTGTCAGGATGGTTGCGCCAGTCACACGTATTGAGTGATTCGTGTATACTTTGGATAGACGGTGTTTTATACTCAAGTCTTTCATAAATTTTGCGAGCAATTATAATACCATGTTGCATCAGTCTGCTTTACTGAAGTCTTTGGTCGAGCCCAAAGGGCATCACAGTTTGGATGAAGATGTTCAATATAAAGCAAATATGATTTCACTGGACAATTGCTAGCTCCTTTCATTTCAGGCATGATAGCTGTATGACTCTCACGAGACTCACCTTGGTGATTTTTTGTGAGCTCGTCAACTGCTTGCTTGATGTAACGTTCTCCAGACTCTGGATTTTTCTCAACAACAAAAGTAGACTTTTTCATTTTGTGCATGTTTTCTGCACCACGGCGACAGAAATAGAAGCGAATATCGAATTGTACTTTGTCTTGTAATTCAGCTGGACTACTGGCGTTGAATTGCGAGTACAGTTTTTTTAAATCGTAGTCACAAATTTCAGGGTAATGTTCCACATCACCTTTTCCTTCTTCTTTCAATTCACGGACGGCACCCTTGAACGCCTCTGTCGATGATCTGAATTCTTTGTCCTTGATAATGTCAAAAGTTTTATTGTGTGGGGGTGCTTTTAAGAATCGGTTGAGACTGTGTCTTAAATTTTCCAGGGTACTTGCCTTGTATTTGTTTCCTTTAATGTCCCGAGCACCGAAACCAAAATCCTTGTAAATACCGGTCAAGGACAACGGCATCAAAGTTTTCAAAGTCCATCGGAGCGCTGCCACCATCAGCTTCAATCAAATAGGCTCTAAATGCTCTTGCTGCCTTCTCATTTGCTCTTAGCGTATTCTTCGGTGTTGCTGCAGCTTTTTTTATATCGATTTCACTTTGAGAATATACCTTGAACCGTTTGAATGACGAGTCATTTTTTGCATCCATTTTGTTATGCTTATGGGTAAATACAGCCTGATCAACATACGATAAAAATATCCGTCTCTTCCACGTGCACAAACAAAGCGCTATATACAACATAGCCGTATATAGTAAACGCGTATCGGCGGTAAGTAAAAGAGCTATATGATACGGAATATATCATATGGGCAATACGAAACATGAAAACAAATACAGAGATACAGAAATATATCTAATGGCTTTTATCCAATGAAATTGCTTCTTTTTCATCTAGTGAATGATAATGTCTAGTATCATACCCACTGGAGGTGTTTGGCTGTATACATCAATGGTAGACAAGGCTGTTGCAGAGTTCACTAAAAATAGCCGAATTATTTTTCATGGTACAATTGAGGTGTATCTTGTGTAAACAAAAAGGCCACGGTGAAACTCCAATATAATTTCACTTTGAAGGAATCTAAAAATGTCGGTAATGTCCCTGAATAGCCCCCGGCAATATTTAAGACCCCCTAGCTTACTGAAAATTAATTCAATATACGTGCGTGCGGCATTTCGTTTTGATCGATAACCAACTCTATTGTCCTTACGTGACATCTTCCACAGAGAGTGAGGGCGTACAATATATACGTCGTCTGCTAGTATTTCAATTGCTTTAGGCCTACATCGTCACCTATAGTAATAATACGACAAAGTCACTCAGTTGCTGTTTTTGTTCATATATTCAAAATACCCTAGAACAAATAGCCCCCGCCCCTGGAATAAATAACCCCCGCAGCGATTCTCCGATCCTTCTTGCGTAACCTTCTTCCCCCAAAAAACAAACCGTGCCCCTCTTTGGCTGGCTATAAGATCCCCCAAAAGAAATCCCCTTTTTCGTCCCTCCGGTGACGGGAATGCATTTTGAATTGTTGACTCCATCACTATATATATACTCCCTCAATAGCCCCCGGCGCTATACCTTAACTGTGTAACAAATGCGTTTCGGGGGCTAAAGAGGGAGTATATAATAGCTTGATGCTATCCAAGACACTATATATATACTCCCTCAATAGCCCCCGGCGCTATACCTTAACTTTGTAAAAAACGCGTTTCGGGGGCTAAAGAGGGAGTATATATATAAAGCTTGATGCTATCCAAGACACTATATATGTACTCCCCCAATAGCCCCCGGCGCTATACCTTAACTGTGTAAAAAACTCGTTTCGGGGGCTAAAGAGGGAGTATATATAGAGAGCTTGATGCTATCCGAAACACTCTATAATAGGTTCTAAGGTTAGAGATAGGTTCTGATGATAGGGTTAGGGTTTTAGCGTTAGGGTTAGGGTTCTGGGGCTACGATTATGGTTCTAGGGTTTTGTTGTGGTTCTAGATTCAAAGTTAAGGTTCAAGGGTTTGGATTTACGTTCTAGTGTTGGTTTATGGTTTTCGGGTTAAGGTTCTAGGGTTAGAGTTAAAGTTCTAAGGTTAGGGTTATGGTTCCAGGGTTAAGATTATGGTTCTAAGGTTAAAGGTTCGGGTTCTAGGGTAAGGGTTCTTAGGTTTGGGTTAGGATTCCAGGGGTAGGGTTAGGATTTTATGATTAGGGTTAGGGTTCTAGTGTTAGCGTTGGGGTTCTAATGTTATGTTAAGGGTTATAGGGTTAGGGCTAGGATTCTAGGGTTAGAGTCTAGGTTCTACGGCTAGGGTTGGGTTTTAAGGTTAGGGTTGTATGGTTAGGGTGCTAGGATTAGAGTTAGGTTTCTAGTGTTAGAGTAAGGGTTCTAAGGTTATGGTTAGAGTTAATAGGGCTAGGGTTCTAGGGTTAGGGTTAGGGTTTTTGGGTTAGGGGGGTTCTAAACCCTAACCCTAATCTTAGATCCCAAACCCTAGAACCATAACCATTCCCCTAACCCTAACCCTAACCCGGACTTTAACCCTAACCCTAACCCGGACTTTAACCCTAACCCTAACCCGGACTTTTACCCTAACCCTAACCCGGTCTTTAACCCTAACCCTAACCGGGACTTTAACCCTAACCCTAACCGGGATTTAACCCTAACCCTAACATGACTTTAACCCTAACCCTAACCAGGACTTTAACCCTTAAACTAGAACCCTAACCCTAGAACCATAACCATAACAATAACCCTAAACCCTAACCTTAGAACCCGAACCCTAACCCTAGCTCTAACCCTACCCCAAGCCCTAACCCTATGGCTTACAATAATAATCTAATGTTTCTTTTCTTAACAACAAGTACCCAAGAATAAATAGCCCCCGCCCCTAGAATAAATAACCCCCGAAGCGATTCTCCGAACCTTCTTGCGTAACCTTCTTCCCCCAAAACAAACCGTGCCCCTCTTTGGCTATAAGATCCCCCAAAAGAAATCCCCTTTTTCTTCCCTTCGGGACGGGAATGCATTTTGAATTGTTGAATCAATCACTACATATATACTCCCTCAATAGCCCCCGGTGCTATACCTTAACTGTGTAAAAAATGCGTTTCGGGGGCTAAAGAGGGAGTATATAGAGCTTGATGCTATCCAAGACACTATATATTACTCCCTCAATAGCCCCCGGCGCTATACCTTAACTGTGTAAAAAACGCGTTTCGGGGGCTAAAGAGGGAGTATATATATAACTGTGTTACTCATCAACATCAACTTCAACATGTTCAATAATGATTATTATTAGACACATCAGTGTCGATCGTGGTTTTTTCCCCTATTGCTTTCTCAGAGTCACACTGCACTATTGCTCAGAGTTAATGCCCATACCCATATTTTAGGAGTATTTGGGTATTTTAGGGCATATAAAGGCCGAATAAAATTTGCTAAAGAAGTGGTCTTAATTGTAACTTGACCTTAATATATAAAAAGTAATTTAAATATAAAATTAATATGACATTGGTGATAAATTTTAAGGGAAATTCCTCGGGTCATCACAATTAAGTTTGAATGTTTTTTTTTATGATATCCTTCTAAATACTTTTGCAGAAAAATCATTCCTAAATCATTCATGATTCTCTCTAATATTGAATGATTCATTTAACACTCAAGTTCAACCCAGAAAAAGTATTTTACATCCCTTTTTCGGCGGGACCTTTTTACCTACAAACATAAAAAAATATGAAACCAGGGTATGAATATTAAACGGGTATGAATTGTCTCGGCAATGAAATGTCCAGATTCAAAATATCACTCCTCAAGCTATAGGCCTACTTACCACTATATTTACCATTTGAATTTACTCGCACGCCCTGGCTTATAATTAAACTCCCGCACTGGGAAATACAATATTATAATGGGCCTCCCATCCCCTGTATTGAAACTGCAAGAGCTATTAGTAATCGATATTAGACCTACGTTGTAGTTAAAGACAATAGCTTTTGTCGTTGGATCGACTCTTTGGAGCGTGCGATGGAAGATAACAGTGCTAAAATCATCACCGTCTTCAATGAAAACTACATTAGCGCCTTGCTCTTGCTAAGTATGAACTACCAGTGATTACAGCAATTATTTCCATGTGCCTTACACGAGGTCTGGCCCGAGGAGCTCCGGGGATTTGCCCGATCAGCCGAACTTTCACGCATAGACCACGTTTTAACTAGACAAAAAATACATGGGAAAAATTTGAATATTTCTCCGAATCGGTTCTGTGCAACATTATATTAAAGGTTTCATTTGAAAATAGACATCATATTCTAAATATTTTGTTCATAAATAAAATGTTGCGCAGTACCAATTTTGACATTTATTTGGTTAAATTTGCCATACAGAACTTAGAAAATGGTGAAAAGATTGAAGACAAGTGAATGGAAATAAAATCTAATCTTTGTAAAGTGACGTTATCTTTTCAGCTTCTTGTCAGTGAATTATTTAGTATAAAGTTCTACAAACATAATTCGGTCATTTTTTCAGCATGTAATGCTTTAGTTTGTTCGTGAAAAAATAAAACATGAAAAATGCATCAGTCGGTATTTTCCGGAACTGAAACCGGAAGTAGCTTCAACATGACAAAAATTTCCTAAAGTATAGAATTAAACGCCGCGAAAAACGTTTCTAGTTATTAACCTTCCAGGGCGGTGTATTCAGGGACATTACCACAATGTCTATATTTACCGTGGTGCTTTTTTAAATTGTAATATATTAATTGCATTATTCGACATTGGAATTGTTGATTGAGCAAAGACTAGACCATGAGCTAACTATGTATATCCCATTGTCTTGGACCATTGGTTATTATTGATAATAACTCCCGCGCTATTCAAACCGTTCAAATCTCAAGTGCTGCTCAGACATACATAGATTCAAAAGGATTTTATTGGCTCTATAGAAATTCTAATCAATGCTAATCAAGGTTAATCGTGTTGACCATCCATGTGCTCTATTATCTATGACAAAACGCATAAATTGCATTGAATATAACCAAATGAAGCGAACGAGATTAGTAAAGATGTGAAATCATTATTATTATTATTATTTATTAAATATTTACTTACTACATAGCGACACTTGTTGTAATAAATGTACAATGTCTATTCTTTTTCATTCAGAAACAACTTATCTGCGCTGACTTGAAGATGGTTGTAAAAAGCCAATTCAATTCGCTATCAAATCTCTTTGTGAACTTACTATTTTCAGGTCAAGGTGTCATATATTACTGGCACGAAGTAATCGACATCCCTTAAGCTTTGGCGTCGGGAATATATATAAAGCTTTATGAGGCAGATCCTATCAAACTAAAAATATCAGTTTCAACCATTAAATGCTTAGTGTGTCAATTTACATTGTTTGATTCCTTTTATCTATATAATCCAAACAAACATAGTTCTCATAATTTTAGCTCATGGCAAAATTTAATTGAGACAACAAACTGGCATCCGATGTAATAGACATACAGGAAATGTTGAGGAAAGAAATCGACTTTTCAAAGACCATTTTGAAACAAAAAATGTTGTTTTCAATAGGCATCCATTTAATCGCAAAGCAGATTTCTTACTGGAAAATATTAAAATGCAAAATATTGCAAATCAGACAGTTTATGATACATATACATATTATGAAGTGCTTATCTTTCAATAATCTTCTTTTCAAAAATCGGTCTAGCTAGCTCTTTTCTAATTCGGACTATCGATCCTTTTTATTTATTTCGGACAAGCGAGCGTTTTAATTTTATGAATTTGAACTAGCGAACTGTTTAACTTTTGAACTAGCGAGTTATCTGATTAGAGATCTCTATTGTTGTTCTAGCGAGCCTATTCAAAGGTAATATTTTCCATATTGAATGACGTGTTCGGATTAACGAGCCGTCGGACTAGCGAGTCGTCGGACTGGAGAGGGATCCCAAATAAAGACAACTGCATGAGAACAAGAACAAGGAGCTTACAATTTTAATAGGCTACAGTACACTCATTTTGAGCATCTTTGTCAAATATTTCTTATTCATTCTTGTTGAAATGACATGGATTAATAATCGTTGAAAGTTTATTCTAAAAGAGTAAAACATCTCATGAGTAACGGAGCGATGATTTCAATGGCCTTATCGAATGTAACCAAAGTATATCCATGATTACAATGCTCTTATCTTTTAACATCAAAAAGGGAAATATGGTGCTTGCAATCAATGCGAAACCAAAAAGGGGAATTACCCCAGAGAGTACTAGTAACTTTTCCATATGTTTCACAAACAGCACACATGTTATTTCCATTCATAGTTATTTGACATTTACAATCAAGTGCGCAACTTTACACTTCGACAAAAAACGTTTAAATCTTGCAGGGAAATTAAGTTTGTATTTACACTCAAAACAAAGCCTGTAGCAATGTGATATATTACTCTCCATTCCTTGCCTGTATAACATATTGCTTAGTTAGCAGATAACAGCTTTACGTCAATGTTGATATTTTCCTTTAAATCCTATTAAGTTAGGTTTGCTGTTTTTAAAGAAGCAATATGCTGAACCAAGAATGTGCCTTCTGTTAAGATATTTATACCACCAAAATATAGTAAAGATATAAATCAGTTCATTGAATAAATTAAGAAAAAATTCACATCTTGTAAAAATGCTAAAATATCAGGATTGTTGTACTTTCTGTAGTTCAACGGTCAGTTGACTAGTATTTACAGCAAATTTACGTATTTATGTTGCATTGCAGCACTGTGTATGTGTGTTTGTCTTTTACATTTTTCAGTCTGAATATTGCAAAAGCATAAATTATAGAAACCAATATTAGAAAAATAGCTATATTCTTGTACACTGAAAACATTAATTAGTAAAAATACATGTCTTATTTGACGAAATAAAAAATAGTCATGTAGAGTGATTTTTTTCATAATTAATGGAACAAGATGTCTTTGAAATGTTGGAAAACAATTTTTGGTGTTTAAAAATAGTTTCCATCTCTAAATATTCAATTTGCAATTTGGTAATTATTAGTTAATAAATAAATGATTAATTACATGACTAATTAGCGAATATCAAATGTGTTGTAAATTTGTCAATTGACTAACTGAATGACGAATTAAATTAATAATTTCTAATAGATATTCACCATTAATTAGTCAGTTGCGATGACAAATCATGAGTCCATTTTGAGTAAATTCAGTTAGTCATGCGTCATTTTTACGGGATCTTCTTTTAATCATCTATGGGAATTCTTTATCGAATTTTATTAGGCAGATTTCCATAGCTTTGTGACAGTTCGTATTCGCAAGTTTGATAAATCATGCCATGATGAAAGTCTGTATGAAATATAATGAATCAAACCAGTCACTCAATATCGTTATGGTTAAATGCTTTACAGGTAATGTACAAATTCCAATAGTATTTATTCAAGACCTTTTTCACTAGTAATGATTGTTTGCAGCATTTCATGACCTTTCTGACTACATTAGAAGATATTAAGTCAGCATTATACCTCAGTGTCTTCCTGGAATACAAGCTAAGGAAATAAGGGAAAGCCACTCAAACAGTGCAGTAACCCAAGAGAGTAACATTATATACGCCTTACAAACCAGCTTACATCTTGTCGACAAATTGACATTATCAATCTAATTTGCAACTTTAAATTATACAAATTCCAAACCACGTAGGAAAATGAAAACCAACTAGCGACTAGCTTCGGTAATGTATTAAGTAGCATATTGTGTTCCAAGCTTAAAATCTTTGAAGAATGCGTTTAAAAGTCGCGTTGCTTAAGTATTTGCATCACGGTTCATATAAACTTATACTTGCTACTGCAGACATGACATACATTCGACAAAGCAAGCAATAATCCAATGTTAAAAACCCGGGTTATAAACACAATGTTCTTGATCAAGTTCATACGATAAACTATAACATAGCAACTTGTTTAATGAACATGTTTGCACCTTTTTCTTATCAATAGTATGAACAAAAGCATTCAATTTATCAATAATGAGCAATCTGCGAGCAAAACATACCAAACAACAAGATGTCGATGCGTTCATAATTCATTTAACAACATAAAACACTAACCCAAAATACGCCGAGGGAAATCCAAAACTTGTTTACACTATGAAGGCTTGGCAAAGTGTACTTATCTCTAATCGTTCGTAAGTATCAGCTGGCCTGCATATGCCAAATTTACTTAATGCTCCGCATTACTCTATGCAAACAAATAAACAAACCCGACATACTTTGAAGCAGACAAGCTAACATTTAAACAGACGGAAGACTTATACTGAGTAGGTTCACATTAAAAGGCAGGCGTATGATCAAACCCCTAATATTGCGCCGATTTATTTTGGTAAAAAGTAATTCAACGATATTTTAGAAATGACATAGGAAAACCAAATACTGTAATGATTTAATTGTAATCGTGAAATCAGATCTTGCCTTTGAGCTATATTTTGGGCAATTATGACTTAGACTTGAATCCAACTAATTGCCAGGTCATGCAGGTCTACTTTGGTAGGAAAACACCTCCTAATGTGGACGTTGCGATCTCGATTCACGAACTTGAAGTTGTTGAGAAAGTCAAACTACTAGGTGTGATTATTGATAACGATTTAAATTGGGGTGGGCAGGTTGAATCAGGCAGTTCATGCTTAGAAAATTGAAAGAAGCCGGTCTTGACAAACAAGGTCTCCTATCTGTGTACAAAGGTTATTTACGCCCTTGTCTTGAATATGCTGCCCCACTTTGGAGTGCTGGTCTCACTCAACAGCAGGTGAACCACCTTGAGAAGATCCAGAAGCGTGCGTGTCGCTGCATCCTGTCTTCTGAATATACCACCTACCATGAGTCCCTTCTGGACCGTAGAATTCAAATCTTCAAAGAATTTGCAATCAAAGCTGGTAGCTCCCAGAGATTCTCAAGTTTGTTTCCCCGCACTGTGTCAAACTCATATATATGCAACAGAAAACAGGCAAAATTCTAACCATACCGGTTTAGAACAGACCGCTTCAGGAATAGTCCCCTCCTATACCTAACTCGTATTCTCAATGAATCACCTTTCTAGAATGTTTGTTGCATTTAATTCCCTTTATTTTGACCTCTTTTTTTTGGCAACTTGCAAATTACAAATGAAATTTTTCATTTCAATAACCAATTTTTATTCAATACTTAACCCTGCCAGTGCCCTCACCAATATTTGAAGAGTTGACTTGCAAAACGGATTGTATCCATTCATCAAATAGTTTCTTTTTAATTGACTATTGATTTTTTGCTGAAAATGGATGTAAGCCGTTTTGCAGGGAAAGTCATCAAATTTAAACTTAAAAACAACCTATCTTCAAAATGTTTGCAAAATTTATCTTAAAGAAATTTTCAATTCTTCATTAGGGTATGATTTACCTTTACCAAATTTCAACATCAGGTCATGTTTAATATAAAAAAAGTTACATAATATGGGCATTATGCCCTTTTATGCCCAATTTGGGCATAAAAGTAACATTTTTGGGATTTTAACCCACTTATCGAGATTTTTTCATCAAATAGTTTTGCCAGGATGATGCACAAGTTGAAGGTTTGTTAGAATCTATCAAACATAATTTTTGAAAACAAAATTTTGCCCATCATGTTTATAGTTCTATGTGTATCCCTGTGAATTTTAGATGAACACTGTCTATATTTTTGATATTGCAATAATTGTGTATAATATAGCTTAAATTATTTTAATGTAAATATATATATTTAAATGCATGATAATTGTGTTTTATAGATTCTTAATTATATCGCAATTCAGTATTTACTGCCATGGCATTTTAATAAAATATACCTGAAATATAGCATCTTATGATTACCTTCATATTTAACTATATACTTTTATTTTGTAAACAAATTGTATGTTTAAAATGCATTATAATTACAGCAAATACGAAGTTTAAAAATTAGTTAAACTGAACTAAAATGCTATAATTGCTTTCAACAATTCAAAGGGTTGCTATCAATTATACAGTACGTGTAAACCAGGAAGTAAATAACGAAGAATAACTGCGTTTTTATACATTTCTATGAAAACATTGCCTAATTACCTAACATTGCCTAGTTACCTAACATTGCCTAGTTAGGTCACGTTGTAGACACCTCATTTTTATTCGAGACTGTCGATATTTATCTTTTTTGTATCAAACCCTCGTCTGTTTGAACCCCCATGTATCCTAAATTGTTGAACCGAACCCTGTGTAAACTCGCTTTTGCTACCAATGGTTCTCCCTTGGATATCTTTATCTAGTTTTAACAAAAATAAATCAAATTTAAAATTGTATGATGATTACTGTAAGATCCGAAATAAAATTCAACGCAATGTTCGTCGTGCTAAATCAGAGTATTTTACTACTAGCATAAATGAAAACAAAGGCAATTCAAAGAAATTGTGGAAAAACTCTCAAAGAGCTGGGTTACAGCAATAAACACAAAGATTCCAGTAATGTTGTGTTAAACATCAAAGGTAACTTATGTCATGACCCATCGGTCATTGCCAACTCTTTCAATGAATTCTTTACTGGTGTAGCTTCCTCTTTGGTTTCTAAACTTCCAAAATGCAGTGAAGTGTATTCCACTGTTTCAAATAAAATCAAGGGATTCTATGAGTCCAAGAACAAGGAAAGACAAAAATTGAATCTAAGTTGCATTGATGAGGAATTTGTTGAAAGGGAGCTTTTGAAATTAAATCCAATCAAGAGCACTGGCCTAGATGGCATTGCACCCAGGTTTTTAAAAGATGGGGCTTCAATTCTTAAGATCCCAATTACTCATATCATAAATCAGTCTATTAAATCCGGCATTG
>JXSR01S011253.1:4729-15429 GCA_000969725.1 Ophiothrix spiculata
AAGGCGTCAAAAGGGCCAACTCCCCCCGCTATGAGTTGGCCCACCCAGTGTGGTGAGTTGGCACCATTTACAAAAAAAAAAAAGAGTCTTTCTCATTTTACACATTTCATCCATTATGTTTTTTTAAGGGAAGCACATGAATGGTCTGCATACAAAAATGTCATTTTAAGGTAAAATGCCATAATAAATTAATACAATATCGATATGTTAAGAAGATACGTTGTGACCTACAGTGTTATATGAATGCAATATATATTCAATACAGGGTGTATCAAAAAGAAGTTTATAGTGATTAAAGTGCTTCCATGTCAAAAAGTATGATTCATTATCTAAATTTGTTTTTAACTATAAGTAAAATAGACCATTATCTTTCCATAACAGAAAAAATACATATGTGCGACAATCAGAACGAACGTTATGGTCAATTGTGTAAATTGTAAATAAAACCGCAAAGCCAATAAAAATAATGACGGATCCTTATGTTTTTCCCTTTTTGCGAAGACTAGAGAACTTAAATATTACCTGCATGTCAGATTAGGGCTCTGTTAACAAGGTGCGACACACTTTGGCAATTAGTTTTAAACATTGATCAAAAGATCAAGTCGACCAAGTCGACCAATTCGTTAATATCTTTGGCTTAAACTAACACTTATGGAAGAGACCTTAGAACATCAAACCAAGTGATATTGGGAAACCATTACTGATGCCAGGACAGTTGTGAATTTAAGTATCTAGGGAAGTACTTTTCTTTAATAATGTGGACAGTGAAATAGCCTTGTAAATGAAGTGATAAAAATGGCAGACAATGGTCAAATATCCAAGTTAATTCAAACTGTAATTACAAGACAAAAATGGATAGGATTTAGCTTCCAGACGTTATTTGTTTCGTCCTATTTGAGCTTCTTTTTACCTCAAATATGTTACCTTCAGTCAAAATTGTGGTACCAGGAAATCTTTGCACAGCTGATTTTATTTACAATTTACAAAATTGACCATAATTTTCGTTTCGGTTGTCGTACGACTGTAATTTTTTCTGTTATGGAAAGATAATGCTCTCTATTACTTATAATTAAAAACAAATTTAGAAAATGTATCATACTTTTTGAAATGGAGTCACTTTAATCACTGTAAACTTCTTTTTGATACACCCTTTATAGGCCTACCAGATTCATGTAAGAATCATTGCCTCTTGTTATACGCATCTATTTACTTGCTTAGAATTAACATCGTGTTAAAACGTCATAAATGTTATTGTCCTAGAGTCTGAGAAGGTTATCATACCATCTTGGGAAAATTCGCCATAGGGCTTACTTCAATACCCCATGTGGTAAGGGGCCAACTCGCCCCGTAGTCCCAGTTTTGACTTAACCTCGTGGTATACCAACAAAACAAAGGATAAAGTGGATTTGATCCCATGACATGTTGGACATGTACCATAGCTCGTAATCAATACATATTGCAGTTATCGCCCACTGCACGCTACACCACAGAGTAACAGAGATGACACTCAGAGCTCAAAACACGGCCCCAATCATAGCGTAGTATGTGGACAAAAACGAATATTCATGAGTTAGACTGTTCAAAAGACTCATCACTAAACAATCAATAAATGTGTTAATAACAGTTTTTATGCTAGACTAAATTCATGATGTCTTGCATGAAGGATGAACAAAAGACGAGGATGCATTTTGAAGAATGCTGCACAGCTTGCACCCAATTAAGCGTAATACACATCAAGGGTGATGTCAGGATTTATATAAGTAGGATTATTCATAATGCGTGCTCGTTTTTGTAATTGGAGCCACTGATCACGCGATCAGCCAAGAAACCTTAACCGGCGACTCTTGAGAAATGGTTATCAAATGAGCTGTGACGTATATGGGGATAAAGTGTCAGGGGCCTGGCTACACTACGACCTTTGCATTGCTAAACCAAGTCTTACGTGTTTTTTCAATGTACTCTATCAGGTCCTTTAAATTATCGTATGCTAATGAGTATTGTGTCACGAGAACGAGAATGTCATGATCTTGATTGACATTTGTGTTCAAAGTTGATAGTTTAAAGGATGCGAGCGTGATGGGCCAATGAAAATTGGTATGTCGTAACAATATAGCGAATGCGCTGACCGGGGTCTTGCTACAAAATATACCTAGTCAGGTGTACCCTTTGGTCTTTTGAGTTCGCAAAAAATATCACATGAAAGCTTAATTAATCAGGAACAAAATGGTAAATGTTCAAAAAAAAAAAATTGGCCGGTTAGTTTTGAAACAGCGATCTTGTTAAGTTATCATCCTATACCAAAAACACGGGAAGATATCTCGAGGCTATGCATCAATTACGAGCGTTGTGTGTGCATTGTATAGGAAATTTTGCTGATAACTGCAATATGAATAATAACTTGGACCAGCGAAGAAATATCTTGACACTAGTACAATATTTGCTAAAACAGTATACTTAAGTAACTCAAAAACTCGTTTTACTGAATTTTTATAGAGATGAGCTGGGTTTTGTAAATATTATGGTTAATTTGATGCATTATATATGACCAAAAGTCACCAGTAACATAATTCTCCCTAGGTCATGTGAGCAGAAACTCGTGGTGGGCCAACTCACCCCGCAGGCCAACTCACCCCATCTTCCCCTACTTTACTCACTACGTAAGAGAAACAATTTAACTCACTGCTTGAGAAAAAAATAACTTGACTCACACGAGGAAAACAATAACTAGCCCCTTATAGGGGTTGGGGGGGGGGGCGAAGCCCCGGAAATTTTTTAGATTTGTGACTTAAAAAAAATCTTGCTTCATGGAAGTAAAGGTAAAAAAAATCTTGCCTCGACCTAAACTTCCAGCCCCCTCCCTGAAAGTCAAATGGTGCGTCCCTAGCCTTGCATATGTTACCGGTGTGCATGTATGGCTATAATGGCTACATAGTAAGAAATCTACTGCAACTAATTGTGGAGGTTCGTCATAATAACTCAAACACATAAAACAAAATTAATATAATGCAAATGGAAGACTAAGCACATCGACTGTTTCGAATAGACATAAACGAACTTTTGAAAACAACTGAACTTATGGTTGGTCCCAATGTGTTTCATTAAGTTTAAATAAAGGATAGAGTCCTTTATTACTTTTCTGGCCCATTTCATTGATTCTAGTACATACTAGTAACCCGTATAATTATGATAATATAGGTACTACAGGGTTGCTCATATAGTTGGAATATTTTTAATTTTCACCACTTGTTTTACAGTTTTGATATTAATGAAAACTGATCATTTTGGTAAAATAGAAACACATTAGAATGCAAACTTTTTATGCTTTAAGTCTCGTCTTCTTAAGGAATGGGTGGGGTGGGGGGGTTCCCCCCCCCTTTGGATGATTGCCAATTGAAAAAAAAAAAAAAAAAAAAAAAGGAAAAAAAAAAAGAGCAAAGCAAACATTAACATTCGGTTATTTTTTTTCATCATTTTGATGAAAAAAAAAACCGGAGGTACCATCGAAGATGGGGTAATGGTACCACTTAATGTGGGGTTATGGGGAGGGGGAGTGTTGACCACCTCGGAGAACTTTAAATCGCGTGGTACGGATTTGAAACTTACAAGATATTTTAGAATTGTCGTTTCATTCATTTATTAGCAAAACAACCCACGAAATTCTGACATTTAGGACTTTTATAACAATGTTTTGAAAAAGTGACCATTTGTGGCAAAAAATCATTCATTCGGTCTGGAAATATATTACGATGTCATAGTTACCGATGTTCATGATCTTGGTATCAATGAGAAGAGGATACCCTACCCTATATTATAGTATCAAACAATATATATAATTTTGGGCGCGTAAATTGTAAAATCAAGGGGCTTACCACCACCTCCTACCTCCCTCAGGAAGACGTGTTACAAAAACGGCTCAGGAAGACGAGCGTTAAAGTTATTTTGCGAGCGATACGGAGGAATAGTATGTTTACGGAAAGTTTACGAAAGTCATTCCATTTTACAAGAAAAATAATGAAAAATGTTTTCAAATTAAGGATATTTCTCCTTACATCTATGTTTCTCAAAAATCTTATAAAGATTGTCTTTTAATAAATGTATTGATTACCTTGATGACCCTGAATAAAATCCTTAATTACAACTAAAGAATTTGGATTTAGGTCTAAACATTTAACATAGACAGCTCTCTGTACCTTGAAGATAAGATCAACAATGCAGCCTAAGACAATAAAACCACTCTCAGGGTGGTGTCCCTCAAGGGTAAATTGTAGGACCATTACTGTTTATAACATATGTTAATGATATTATAAATACTTCTAACATTCTATAATTTATCTTGTTCGCTGATGACACCGCTATGACTTACTCTTATCAAGAAAAACAATCTCATTGAGTAAATCAAGAGCTGAAAGAAGCAATCGGTTTAAAGCCAATAAATGTTCAGCCTAAATGTTGGTACACACCACATGGTGACTAACTGCCAATCTAATAACAATATGATTCTTGATATCACAGCTTTTGAATAGGTGTGGTATACAAAATGTCTGGGTTTTCTATTTGATCAATTTCTGAAATGTGTAAAGATTATTGCAAGAAATATTGGTGTCATCAAAATTGAAGACATTATGCCAAATCGCTTATTATTGATGCTTAACCCACAAATTAAGTGTTAAGTCGCTGTTTCCATATAGTATTCTATGTTTCCGTTGCTGTTGTTAGCATTGAAAGTCTGATTTATAATTTGGAGTTCATTCATAAGTTTATGTTCTAAAACTAATCTGACACTGTTATTTGATCAATATCGGATTATAGGGTGGATTCATTCTGTCATACATTCGGTACCAAATGTATACTTGTGACGTCAAAATCATTCGACACCGAATGAAACTGGATGACCATGCCGAGTTGAAACGGATTAAATAACCCGCTTGACATAATAATATTTAGCACGTGTTGATATAAATGTATCTTCCTCTGGTTCATACATTTTATTCGATGGCGAATAAATTCTGACGTCACAAATGTACATTCGGTATCGAATGTATGAGAATATGAATCACCCTTAGAACCGCAAAAATGTTTTGAGATTACGAACAATAAAAATCAATATTTTTAAGCAACATATAGACGAACTTTAAAACATGCTCCTTAAAAAATCAATAGTCAAAACGAAACCAGATACTCTATTTTTACGACATTCTATCATCTCGTTGTAAATTATAATATATTAATTCATAGAATTATTACAAATGTTAGTTGTTTGTGTAAAAGGAACTAGACCTAAAAGGGGATTCAATATATTTCTTTAGCGTAAGTTTGAATTTTTGAACCGGGAAATACTGAATAGACAAAGAAGTTAAACGAAGTAATACCATGACTAGACATCATGCATAGCGTAACTAAAAAAAAAAAAAAAACACCACGGTCTGTGACAGTTTTCAATGCTACGATTTTACTCTGAAAATTAAAGAAAACACGATTGATCACAACTACACAACAAACGTGCAAGTAATAGTACACTGCCATATGTTGAAATATAAATGGCGTTCGTTCAATTTTTGTATTAAAAACGATTTTCAACTGATTCTGGTACTTTTTAAGGGTCAAAATGGAAATGAACCATGATTCCATTTTTTCAAGACCGTTTAGATCTTCAAATCCAAGATGGCCGCAGATATGTAATAATTTATATAAAATGAAATGTAATATTTTATTACATGGTCTAAATATATCATGTAAAAAACTTTATGTTCAAAATTATTATCGGAAAATGACTTCTAGAGCTATAAAAATACATCAAAAGTCAAATTATGTCATATGCATACTTTAAATTCAAAATAGCCGCCAAAACGGCTACCAAAATAGACGTTTTTCATTAAAATTGGCCAAAACGGCCTTTAAAATGCATGATGGCATATATAATAAGATAAAAATAACAACAAGATAAATTTTCTCCCTCTACTAGTTTTGTTAGCTTGTATAAGAGCCAATATAAAGCCTGTACTGAGATCCAAAATGGCCGCCAAAGTACAATTTTATGCACGAAAATTGGTTTAACTGAGTTTGAAACTCTACCAAATGCACCAAATGTTCAAAATAATCGATGAAATATGGATTTGAGGGTAACCATAGTAACATTCTACCGCGAAAATTTAATTAGCATGTTTCAAATCCAATATGGAGCTAGTACAAAGATCCAAAATTGCCGCCAAAATAGGACTTTAGGTACACAAATGTGTTAAAGTGACTTTTAAATGGTATCAAAACACCAATTGTCCCAAATAATAAATGAGAAATCACTTTGAGCGTATAATAAGGGTGTTAGTATCATAACAATTCAATATTGAGTCTGTTCTGAGTTCCAAAATGGCTGCCAAAATACGATTGTAGGCACGAAAATTGGTTAATGTGACTGCGAAACTGTATCAAAAACACAAAATGTTCAAAACAATCGACGGCAAATAGCTTTGAAGGTAAAAATAAGATAATTTCTTTCCAATCAAATAAGATTATTAGCATGTTTCAAATTCAATATGAAGCCTGTTCTGAGATCCAAAATTACTGCCAAAGTATGAATTTAGGCACTAAAATGGGTTAATGTAACTTTGAAACCGTATCAAAAACACCAAATGTTCAAAATAAACGATGGAAAATAGCTTTGAGGGAAACATAAGATAATTTCTTCCCAAATAAGAGTATTTAGCATGATTCAAATTCAATATGAACGCTGCTCTGAGATTCAAAATGGCTACCAAAATACAATTTCAGGCACGAAATCGGGTAAATGTGACTTTGAAACTGTATCAAAAACACCAAATGTTCAAAATGATCAACGGCAAATAGCTTTGAGGGTAAAAATAAGATTTTTTTTATAAATAAGGGTAATAGCTTGTTTCATATTCAATATGAAGCCTGTTCTGAGATCCAAAATGGCTGTCAAAATATGATTTTAGGCACAAAGAATTGGTTAACACTTAAGTAGTCAAGGGGGGACCATATGGACCCAACATTTGGTTTTTGCGCGTCAGCGCAAAAACGCGAAGTAATTTTTCATCGCCCTTCTATGTATTTGTCTAACTTTACCATACCCTTCACCTGGGGGCAAACAATTTAAATCGACCCACCCCTTCCCATGCTAATTAGCATAAATAAGCATTTTCGAGGGCGCTCTTCAAATTTGTTTTGCCCATAAAATCGTAACCGAACATACCTTTTTCAAATTTTATTTCAGGAATGTATTTGTATTTACATACTGCAAATATGAGGCAAATTGTATTGAACAATTTCATTGGGAAGTGAGTTTTCAAATTTTTGGCGGGAAATTTTTGACGCGACTAGGAACATTTTGTTTTGATTTTCAATTTGTTTTCTTCTTTGTTTTAGTTCTTTTTAAGTACTTTACCTGTGACCAGAGTTTCAACATAAAATTCCTTTGCAAAAGCGCTTTTTCGGTGTTAGGTCCATATGGACCCCCCCCCCCCCCTTGACCACTGACGGGCATGTGGAGGACCTTGACCACTTAAGTGTTAATGTGACTTTGAAGCTGTATCAATATCAACAATTGAAGGGGTGGGTGCAATATAGTGCTAACCTTCATTTTGCACAAGTTACTGTTTTTTATTTGAATGATTTTACACTATAAAGATGAAAGATAGTTTTGGAAAAGTTTATTAGGATCAAGAACATGGGAAAATAAAAACATTTTGACTAATTTTTGAGTCCCATGTGATTTCAATAAAACAAGCAAGTCACTTGTAAAATCAGGGTCAGCATTATATTGCCCCGAGGTCTTGCACATCACAGTTTCTATGCCAAATGTTTTTCTTTTTTCAAAATGCTAGAGTACTTGATGCAAGGATAATGAATTCAGTGATTTCAGGAAAACAAATCCAGTGTTTTTAGCGATCTACGGCGCTGAATATAAGCCATAGTGTCTGATTTTTAACTCTCGTCTAACCAGGCTATTTTTTGTAACACGTCTACCCAAAGGGGGGGGGGGGATTGTTGCAACCCCCCCTAAAATTTTAGAATGGAACCCCATGTGACCTATGACATATTTTCATGTAAAGAGACCATCATATATTAACGATTATACAATGACCAAAACCTAGGGTCCAAGAAGTTTGTTTATTACGGCTGGGGTAGACCTTCAAATGGCATAAACCTTTCTTGTACTCTAACTTTCAAACTTAAAGCATAAACTATATACAAGTTTCTATATTAGAAGCAGATTTTTATCCTGAACATGATGATGATATCAGTGTTTGACCAAAAGCATACATTTTGGCAAAAAATGCGAAAACCCTATTGAACTTTTTTAGCTTTTAGGACTTTAGAAACAAATGTCTATGAAGCGTTTTCTAAAATGTTTGATTTTTATCTTGGTTTTTTTTAAAGTGCCAAAAATAGGTCAAAAAATACACACACAAAATTCCAGCGCTCCTGCCTTAAATGTAAATTGTTGGCCTATTTTTGGCAAGTTTTGTAAAAATAAGATACAAATTAAAAATTTGAGAAAATGTTGCCTAGACATTTGTTTCTAAATTCCCAAAAGCCAAAAAAATGTTCAAAATTTCACGAATGCACATTTTAGATAGACTTCCCAGAAATAATTGGGCATTTTTTTGTTTTTTGAGGGGGGTATTTTTGCCAAAACCGACATTTTTGGTCAAAAACTGATATCACCAGTATGTTCAGGGTAAAAATGTGCTTCTAAAAATGTATACTTGTATATTGTTTATGCAATTTTGTTTGAGTGTTAGAGTACAAAAACAGTTTATGCTAGGTCTACCCCAGCCTTAACCTTTTGCTTTCCCTACATGCATATTGTTTAGAGGGGGTGAAATCCCATTGGTGGAGTTGTTGCTTCTTCAAAACTGTTTAGATCTTTGCCTGAAAAAGGGTAGGGTTAACAAACGGAAAGATGTTTAACCATCTAAGTTTTGACAGTTTTTGGGCAAAAACCTTTTTTGAACAATATAAGGTGAAATTTCAAAGCGCCAATCACTCGAAAGATGTTTTACCATTTAAATTTTGTTATATCAGTAATGAATTTGTAATATAGTCTGCTATAATAAGCCAGATTTTATTGGAAAATTCCTTTGGAAAACAGATTTCCAATTTTTGGAGGGAAACTTTTCGGGGAAAAAATTAAAATTTGACACGAATCAGATACCTGGCCACCATTTTGACACGGATAAGCATATTTTTTTTGTTTTGTTTCATGTGAATTGTATTGAGTTGGTGATTCTCTGTATTTAGGTTTGGAGATAAATAATGTGTAGGATATTGTTTTTAAAGCGACCAGAATAAAGGGTCCATATGGACCCCTTATTCACTTAGGGGCGATTGACCACCTGAACCGGCGGTTCTGGCCTATTGTTATTGTTCAGAACAATAGCAACCGGCCGGAACCGGTAGTTCCGGGTGGTTAACCGCCGGTTGAGTTTTGAAGTGACCGATAACGGGATTCTAAAACACTTTATGCACTTACGGACAGGCCTTGGTTTCAAAAGTGATTTGCTAAAAAGAACACTGTATGACATTCATATTTGGATATAATGTGTATATCGATGTGCGAATTCATTTTATTACATTTTCTTGTATGTCGCTTGTATGTGGCCATACTGGATTTTTAAAGGACATCACTGCGCACATTTTGTCGATATGTTCCGATATTCCGATATGGGGAGCTCGTGTGGTCTAGTGGAATAGCGCAGGACTCCCAATCGTGAGGTTGCGAGTTCGAGCCCCGCTTCGGCCAACAGGTAATGTCCTTGGGCAAGACATTTCATCTCGATTGCTTCGTCGACCCAAGCGCATTGGGGGGAGGGATATAACAATCTAAATTCCGATTGCGTCTTAAGATTGCGAGCTAGTTGAGGGGAAATGATTGTGACGATTCCTTAATAACAGCGTAATAATGTCAAGAGCTATGGTACTTTGAATAGCGCGCATATAAATGCCGGATACGGTATCATTATAAATATCATTATTTTCAAAAAATACGCAAATCAGAATAAAATATCTGAAAACCTGTCCCACAAAAAAATAAGGAATTGTCAACCTTTTTCTCTTCACAGAAAGTTAGATCTGCATAATTTAAAGATTATCACCAAGTTTCATGCAAAATAGATGAATGATTTCCGAGAAAAACTGCGCGCAGTCCTGAAAAACGAGTTTTGCACATTTTGAATAGAATTAAGCTAATTAGCTTCATTAGAAGTGGTCTTGAATCTAAAACTTTTCAATCATGAACAGCATGAAGATTAGGCCTACACCTATAAAAAAGTAAAATCTGCAAGATTCTTTTATTTTATTCCCATTTTTATATGTGATTTTACTGCTTCGAAACAATAAAATACAAAAGAAATGCAATACACACATTTGTATAGGATACACAGTATTTTGAAGAAATTTTGTGAGACTTCTTCCGTTAAAATTGCCATAAAATTTGAACGAAAGGTCAAACAATAAGCAAATGAAAGCTGCAATTGTCTGCAATTTGAAATTGTAAAGAAGCAAAAAATTTAAAAATATTCAATTTTCACAATTTGGAACCACGGCCTCTCCTTAAGTATTAAAAATTTAATTGACAGACGTTAAGATTTAAGGCGCTTGGTCCAAAGACTTCACCAATATTTTGCTGACGTCCTGAGTAAAGTCACCAATTTAAGATCACCTAAATTCCAGCCAGGCATCCG
>JXSR01S011254.1:10533-23472 GCA_000969725.1 Ophiothrix spiculata
TACGGCACTGCAGTACCGAGACATTTAACGGAGTGTTTATTTTGAACAAGAGCGATGAAATTGGGATTCAAAATTTAAGCTAAAATTAATACTTATCAGTATTATATATTTTAACTGTATCGCTGAAAACAAAGTTTGAACCTTTGTGTGTTACTTCACCCGAAAATCTTACGATAAATATTGATTAAACAGATTTGATGTAGATGTATACTCTTGTGGATCCACATACACTCAAATTTTCCGGAAATTTTAGTGTGTGATGATCAGTGCGCATGCGTAACCAATTGATTTTAGTACGCAGTGTTTATTTAGTAAATGTCCGGTAGCCAGTAGGTAGTCGCATGGCTCAACGGTATTCGCGTCAGACTCCAAATCTGAAGATCATGGGTTCGAGTCCCGTCAAAGTCATTTTGTAATTTTGTATTTTTTTTTTGCAGTGGCGTGTTGATTTTTCTTTAATTATTCACTGTTACAATGATTTTTTGACATAATTTATATAAAAGAACCCAAAGGTTACTTTTCAGTCAAAAAAACACATGTCAGATTCATCTATTTTCACATGAAATGCGAAATGCAAAATATTTCAACACAGCGAGGGCCGTGCCATTCAAAGCGCAAGGTCTGTGCACGCTGCTGGCATCAGATGACCCGTCGTGACAAAAGGTGCTGGTTATCGAAATCTTGGTGCCTGGTTATCGCAATACAAATCGCAGGCAAGTATGAAGAGCGTATCTATTTCTCCTTGTTTTTTCTTCAATTTTAAGGTCTTATAGGCAAAATATATTTTCCAAATTTCATCAATCTGAGTTTTCATATTTTTGCTAGCAGAATCGAGTAAACTGACGTCTTTTTATCTTCTAAAACAAGATTGATGTAAGGGTTGAAATTCGTATGTTTAAAAAGGCTCAAAGTCGTTGATTTTTATAGAAAATACCATATAATGCATCATTTTTTACCAATAGCAAAAAATCCACATACATTATAAAGGAAAAACCTCCAAATTTTCATACCCACGTTCCCAATTTGCATTTGCTTTCTCCTTTTTCAGATAATAAGGGTTTAAAGTCAGCTTCATCGGCAGGTCACGTTAATAAAAAAAAACCTTGCAACCACGATTTTGTAATATCGATCGTAAGATCGAAACATTACATTGCTCATTATAAGCTCATTTGCATAGGACCTCAGTACATACTGCAACACTTACTTTTTTATCCGAATAATTTCGGTGATACCCATTACCGTCATCAGCGGTCTAGTTCTGAGTTCCGCCTGATCTGAGATTCGCCGTTGGTGGCGTCCTAGGTCTTGAAGGTGTTTCCAGAAGTGAATTATAAATATTGGAACATACTCCAAATTAAAGAAAGACCCCACAAACTCTTACAAAAATAACATGTTGAGAATCTTGAAAGAGAAAAATGCCATCGATCAATCACTTTATGAGAAATTAAGACCTTCTGCATGCGTTGTTCCCTGTATGGATTACCAAAAGTACACAAATAGGCTATACCGGTACGCCCGATTGCATCCAGTATCGGATCTGTGTGCCACAATCTAGCGAGATTTATTTCTGATATCTTGTCACCACTTGTAGGAAAATCACTGCACTACATACAGAACTCGCAGGATTTTGTAAACAAGATTAAAGACATTGTGTTGGATGATGACGAAATAATTACATCTTATGACATCACCGCTCTGTTTACCGATGTACCTGTGGTTGGTGCGCTTAAAGTGGTTGAAAAACTTTTGAAAAATGATACGAGCTGGAAAGCGAAAACTTATCTGAACGCTTCGCAAATTATCACTCTCCTTGAAATTGGTTTAACCACCACATATTTCAAGTTTAGAGGACAGTTATTCCAATAAGATCATGGATGTGCGATGGGACTCCCTGTTAGCCCTATTATTGCTAACTTATAAAACTGTTGAGTCGGAAGCTATAAAATCAGCCGCCAACCCCCACGCATTTGGATGCGATATGTTGACGATACGTTCGTTGTAATAAAGGAGGCATATTCACAACAGTTTACGGAACACATTAACAGCTTGGACTCTTATATCAAATTCACCAATGACCCGGAAAAAGACGGAACTTTACCATTCCTAGACACTTTAGTCACTAGGCTCACCGGCGGTGCTCTCAAGGTTAGTGTGTACAGAAAACCCACTGACACTGACCAATATTTGGCGTTTGACTCACATCACCCCTTAGAACACAAACTCAGTGTGATCAGAACTCTATTCCACCGATCGGATACTGTGGTTACCGATCCTTCTGACAAAGACAGTGAGATTAACCACGTAAAATCTGCCCTTAAACGCTGTGGTTATACAGAAAGGGGCTTTAAACGAGTCGGTGCCACAAAGACCATAAATCCACACAGTCTGTTGAAACTTCTGCGGCAACCAACTCAGCCAGAAAGACCTTTGTTGTTGCCCCTTATGTTAGTGGTGTGTCAGAACAATCACAACGTTTGTTCAAAACCTACGGTGTTTCAGTTTGTCACAAACCACATCAGACTTTGTGCAAACTTCTTGTAGCACCAAAGGACAAAACCCAGGTTGAAGATCAATCTGATGTGGTATACCGTATCCCTTGTGGCAGTTGCAGTAAAGTGTATATAGGAGAAACAAAGCGAGTCCTCAGTGAGCGGCTTAAAGAACACACCGCCACGACCTCTTATAATTTATCCGCTATTGCTGAACATTGTCAGAAAACTGGACATGAACCGGACCTTGATAAAATCTCCGTATTATACAGAGAGGATAACCTATTACATCGCAAAATAACATTGAATTAGGAAGGCTATTTGCATTAAGAAAGAGACCAGCCGCGCTCTTAATAGAGATGGGGGGCGTGAACATTCCAATATTTATAATTCACTTCTCGAAACACCTTCAAGACCTAGGACGCCACCAACGGCGAATCTCAGAAGTGGATCAGTCGGAACTCAGAACTAGACCGCTGATGACGGTGATGGGTATCACCGAAATTATTCGGATAAAAAAGTGTTGAAGCAAAGTTTTAAACCTCTTCTAATAAAAAAAACACCTCTGATTAATGAAATTTTATATATAGCTATATTTTGCATTTGAAACTTTCAAAATAAATATAAAGTAGAAAAACAAGCAGTTCAATTAGCTATGCAAAAGGTACAACATCAGTCATTATATTTACACGATTAATACTACGAATACTTAACCGACCATTCAGTCTCGAAGTGTTACGTGAAATCCGATTATCGCCCTAACAACTGGTTTACGCTTTCTAGTTTTGAACCATGATCGAATTGATCACCACATAAAAGTATAGCATACACCGTTGTCAGGGGATGTGCGTGAACCAGTACCCACTACGATACTGAATTATCTCCTTTTAAGCTGGTCACGGGACGCGTCATCGCAAATGGTCGTTCGATCGTCTATGCCTAGGTGCCCGGCGGAGACCTTCGCTACTCTGCAGAATTTAGTATTTTATTTTAGGATTCTTCCAGCCAGTGTAGAATTTGCACAACTGTTGACCATGTGCCCTGGAAACTAGGAGTGATTGGTACTTTTTACACCGTGTTTGGTAAAAATATTAAGAGTGTATACACTGTTAGCAAATACAGTTCCGTATAGAAACTTTTAGGAGGGAGTTGCGACAATAAGATTAATGAATTGAATAAGAAATGGGCATTATCAAATTTCAAATATAAATATAACCAGCTTTTGCAAAATCTCAATAACTTTCCACAGGAATATGGGCGTTTTACAATTCAGAAACTTGAACACATGTTTGAGTTGCTTTTAAGAACTTAGAATCTGCACAAGCCATTAAAACGGCAAAGCTGATACTCACCATTTATTTATACTCTGTAGATATGGTACCTATTAAACATAAAACAAGGCATTACATTTTGTGCTCATAAATCTTACCACTTGTAAGACCTGAGTAATGTCAGGCCTCTGTTTCCAGTCTGTCTGCCAGCATTGCGTCAGCAAGTCCTTGAATGGTTCAGGACAGTCTTCTGGTATGGGCAGCCTCTCATTCTCATTGCAGACTTTCCAGGCAATGACCTGAAAGTCTAGCCCTTCCCATGGAAATCTCCCTGTCCACAATTCCCACAACACCACAGCTAATGCAAAGATATCGTACTTTGGAGAGAGAATGCCTTTTGTTTGCAACTCAGGTGCCATCCAGTTGTACGATGCTGTTGTAGTAGCATTACCAGTGGTATTGTCCATATTCTTGGCCAATCCAAAGTCCCCTAATTTCAGTGTGTTCTGTGATGTCACCATATAATTAGGGGACTTGACATCTTTATGAACCACATGGTTTTCTCGTAGATACTCTAATGGCTTGGCTGCCTGGGCAGCCCATTCATAGAATTGCTGCTGAGACAGGCGCCTCCCATTGCGTGCCTTGAGGTAAGATCTCAAAGAACCACCTTCACACAGTTCCAAAATTAGCATGAAATCCATGGTTTCATCAACAACACCGATGAGCTTGACTATATTAGGATGGTCCAGTCCAGACAGAACCTCAAGTTCATGTCTATCTTTCCTATTTAATTTCTTTGCAGCCACGCTTATAGGTCCTTCTGGGCTTCTCCACGTCATTTGATATACTGTACTAAATGCTCCCTGTCCGAGTTCTGTAACATACACAAGTGCACCTTTCTCGATTTGTTTGAAATTGCTTGCCATTGTAAAGTGATGTTGCACGGAGAAAAAGCTGGAACAAACAAAAAGCAGTTTGTAAAGGAATACATAGTCTTAATTCATAAAATTATCATAATACATTGTGAGGCAGGACTGAGCAAAGGGAACCACTTATGGTCAAATCATCCGCGTGAACAAAAACGAAGATTAGTACTGTGTGTCCCAGAATAAACCTTACACTCTTTGCGTGCAATTTTCATAGGTTCAACGGATAGTTCGAAAGTATATAAAGGTTGCATTTTATAGCTGATGAATTGAACTTTTAGATACCGTTTGTTTCATTTCAATCGGCAATGTACAACAAAAGTTATGCTCTGTCAAATAATTGAATGTAAAATTTGCTGGTCCAATTTCACGAGTTTGTAAGTTCCCCTTAAATGAAGCTCTATTGAGTATTGTCATTGATCTGTTCACTCAACTGTAACGATGTTTACTTATTAACTACGCACATGCTTTCTTTTATATGCTAAAAAAAGGAAACAAATATGTAAAAATAAGACAGATATGATAAGTTTTCCAAGGTGACTCATTTTTATTCCATTCAGAAACACCCTTACTTTATGGCCAATAATCATGAAATTGGACCAGACAAAAATCCACCCAAAAGTTTGATACAACATAACTGTTGTTGTATACTACTGATTGAAATGAAACAAACGGTATCTAAAAATTCAACTCATGGGCTATAAAATGCAATCTTTACATACTTTCTGACTATCCGTTAAATCCATGAAAATTGCACGCAAAGATTGTAAGGTTTATTCTGGGACACCCTGTATAGTATAAATATATACAACGTTATTCGTACGTTATGGTTCTATACGGTGATGTGTGGCAGATTCTTAACTTGTATTATCATGATTATATTTGTAAGAACAACATCTCATTTTATCACACCATTTTATCCATTTCAACAGCTTTCATTGGGCAGTCAAATAACAGAGAAAATACTTTAATTTCTTTTCTTTATTTAGATTATTTTGCTGAGGGTTTATTGTATTTCCGCACCCTTGCTAAGGGTATATTCTTACATCAATCCCGGGGAGATCACTCTCAACATGACTAACTACCCACGTTCATCCATAAAAGGTGTCTCAAAAGATCTCATTTTAAACATTTGGCGGCGTTCACGTCTTTTTAAAAAGGGTATTCAATCCCTACACGATCCAGAATTTAGGGTGTATAAACATAAGAAACGACTTATGTCCGATAACGTTTAGGGGTAAAATAGTTGCTCATTTCATCTTTCATTATTATTTTCTTCCTTTGTAACCTTTTTTTTGTTAATATTTTCGCATATTTTACCTAATATGTCAGCTTATTTCCCTTTTGTCCAAAATCTTTTAAGACTGAGGTAGACCCATAACGGGTATAAACTGTTTTTGTGATCCAACTCTTTAACTAATCATATAAACCATATAAAAGTATACATTTCTAGAAGCAGAATTTTATGCTGAACTTGATGGTGATGTAAGTTTTTAACGAAAAGGATCATTTTTGGCAGAAAGTGCCAAAAACCATATTTTTTGCTCACCCCCTCCAAAAAAAAAAAATATGGAGAGCCTAACTAAAATTTAGTTTTATGAAATTTTGAAATTTTATACTATTTGGAATCTAAAAACAAATGTCTAACATGTCTAGGAAGGATTTCCTTGAAATGTATGACAATAGGTCAAAAACTGTCAAAAAGCATGATTTTTTTAAACAAAAAATGACTATTTGAAAATAAATTTAATAGCAGTTGTTACAATCTGTTGAATACAAAGTGGCATGGTGTTTGCAATGTTTTGGTGTAAAACAAAAATTAGAACCCGTTTTAGATGTATGCATACTTGCCATAGTCATCAATATATTAATCATATTTCGTATACATTATTGCTCAATGTCGCATTAGAATTCCCCAGTTTTAATATAGCGGTCTCTCTACGTTGTTGTAGGGGTTACTATGGTAACTTTAATTTTGAATGTTTATAGCAGAGATAAAAATGAGTGCTGCATGGTATTAGAATATAAAATGGTGCGTTTAATATGGTACATATTATGCTCATTTTTAATGTAAATCAAAATGCGGCTGAACAGAAATAACATTCAGCCAGAAGTTTGTTTCTTTCCATATTTGCAATACGCGTTAATTTCTCATTGAAGAAAAAAAAGAACTTAAGTTTAACAAATCGAAAAGAACATTAACATTTTAAAGGATAATCAGCTTCTAGTCACAGTGCTAATAGTGGACAGGAACATTATGGTTTAAACAGCTGAAATATCGGGAATTTGATGTCCTTGTATCGCCGAAAATGTACTTGATATAAATAATTTGATATATTCTAGTGCAATCGTTTATACAGATGACTTTGTTTATATTATCCAGCTATAATTTCTTGTAGATTCTTATTGTCAAAGATTAGTACGTTTATTAAAGACGGTTTGACATATTTTGATCAATGTGTAAACCTTTATAGAAAATATATGCACCTTTGTTTAAATTCAAATTTACTAAACAACAAGGTCAAGAAACAAAAACAAAAAACAAAACAAAACAAAACAAAACAAATCAAGTCAAACAAAAAACCCAGCCGATATACATGTTTTTTTAAAAATAAAATTGTATGGGATTAGCCACTGGATGCAATAGTGTTAAGTGTACCCTTTTCTCAAAATTCCTCAAGAAGTCAAAAGGTTCTTGGTTGGGATACATTTAAAACATTTTTTTATGGGAATTCAATATTTTTAGAAGTTAATTATTAACTGAATGAAATAATGAAAGAGTCATTATGCATATCGTGTTTTGTAGAAGTAGAAAATAATAATGGTCGAAATATTATAGTAGAAGTAATATATAGGTCCCATACGCCAATTGATAATTTTAACTATGACATACAAAAAGTATTTCAAACACTAAATAAGGAAAACAAGGATTGTTACTTACTAGGTGATTACAACATAGATTTACTGAAGGATGAAATACATAGACCTACAAGTGATTTCCTAGAATTGGTTTATTCTCATAGAATAACGCCCACAATCATAAAACCTACTCGTATTACTGAAAGATCGGCGACAATAATAGACAATATACTAACCAACTCAAATGATTATGTTATAAAAACTAATATTCTAGTAACTGATATAACTGATCATTTCCCTACCATTCTTTATAAAGAATATAGTAATCAAAAAATAATACCAACGTCAAATTTATGTATAAAAGAAATCACAGTGAAGATAACATTAATATGTTTAAAAATAGACTTTCTCGTGTTAACTGGAATAACACATTATGCGGAAATGATGCTGATGAAAACTATAATAATTTTATCAAGAAATTTGATGAACTGTATGACGATTGCATTCCACTTAAGAAAATTAAACCCAAAAGAAGGAAAACTCCTATATCCCCTTGGATAACAAAAGGTATTTTGAAAAGTATTAATAATAAGAACAAAATGTACAAAAAATATCTCTTGAATCCATCTGATGATCTTAAGCATAAATTTAAAACATACAGAAATAAACTAAACAACCTTATTAGAAAATGTAAAAGAGAATATTTTTACAAGAAATTTGAAAATACGAAAAATAATATAAGGCAAACATGGAAAACCATAAACGCTGTAATAGGAAAGGGAAAAACTAATAAGCAACAATGTAGTTTCAAAAAAGATTTATTCAAAGTAATCTTTTCCCGAAACTTGTCAAAAATCGAATGAAATCAGAATTACTGAGCAAATATGAGTAGCTTTCTTTGGGGCATATCTTGTGTGGTTTGTTTGATCGTCTCGTTTGCATTTCTTGCAATTTGTTTGTTGTTGTCGTTGTTGTAACCTTAAGTTAGAAGGGCATAATTAACTCAGGTCTTTTTGGCCTTTCAATTATGTCCTCAATATCATGTTTTTGTTATTTTTATTGTATTTTAAAGTGTTCTGATTGTTTGTACATGTAATTGATATTGGAATAAATTTTGACTTGACTATACAATCACAAATAATGCGCTATTGCAGAATACATAATATCACATAGGACGCCCAGTTTTATGTACAAAAATGTATTAATAAACACACAAATATAGTACAACCTTGTTGCGAAATTAAAAAATCAAGAAATTTAGTTCAAGATGTAACTGAAAATTACTTACCTGATTGTAAAAATATCACCAAAGATGAGATATAAAAGTTGACTAAAGGATGACTCGGTTGGAAATTCCTGATCTAATTTGTGAAGCAAATATAACGCATTAAAATTTAACTCAGATGCCTTACAATATCATTTGATAATGCAAATTCTTTTGCAGCTGCATTTTGTCGCACAGATGCGAGAATTTTCCATTGGTACATGTAGCAGTTGGGTGTTCCCGCCTTACTAAAATATGTTGTTTATTGCTTCCTAGCAACTAGCATTGTTCTAATCAGTAGCCAGTGATCATGCATTGTCATTGCAGTTTCATATGAGTCAATTAGTGTAAAATATTCATTCAGCCTCAAAATGAACAGTTTCATTGTAAATATTTTATATTATGAATAATAAGTTTATGCCCTAAGCACACGGGGACATTTTACAGGATATATTATTGAACTTTATTAAGTCGCGATCACACTGTTGCAACATATATTCTACACAGTACATTGGTAGACATGTTTTGTTATCTGAGAAAATCCTAGATGATCCCTTCTAATCAACTCCATATATACACCAATCAATTTAATGATGGTAGATTCAACAAAGTCATTGAAAGATTAATAATATACCACTATTTTACTCTGCTGCAAATTCGTCATGCTGACACGTTTAATCACCGTTAAATCATATCTTAAAATGACAATTATTTATATTGATGTAAAATTCATTTTTCTAGTCCCTAAACACTGGCAGTTTCTGTCAGGAGGATTATACACTGAAATGAACAAAGACTCAATTTAATGACTATAGGTTCAACAAGGTCATTGAAATTCTTTGATTTTTTAGGTGTACGAAAGGCATAACCGATTTGCGTCGTTTACTATTGATATATTGTGATTAATACCATGATTATAGTAAAGGTTGACCACAACTTTACTATAATGAACTATTTTCTGCCTATTTTCAAGTGCTTACTGATTGGTTTCTGTAATTAATGTCCATCACTTGGATCTTTTCCTTGCTGTTAGCTATTCTCTCCTTGAGATGATGGTTGCATTTATACAATAGTAACAATTATGCACCATGTGAACATTTTATAATGGCGATTTATACCATGGTAAAAATTGAACACCACGAGAAAAATCCAAATAAAAATGGTTACGGAAACATATATATACAAATATGAAAAAGTACATCCTGGTCTACACTGAAAACCTAAACTGGTCAGTGTGACTAACTTTAAGCTATAGTCCAGATGGTACGCATCTAGACTAGCTTTAAGTTAGTCAGTATTGCTGGACTAACAAGGATGACTAACTTAGCCTAGTCCAGCATGCTGGACTAGTCTCATTGTAGTTGCTTGACTAGTTTTAAGTTGGTCTGTTGACCAGCTTGACGTTAGTCCAGCAAGCTGGACTAGTTTAGGCTAGTCGCTTGACTAGTTATTGACTAGTTTTAAGTTAGTCCAGATGGTACACATCTTGTGTAACATAACATTAGCCCAGCTGGATGGACTAATGTAACACTAGTCCATCTGCCTTGACTACCTTACTCAAACTAGTCGATCCCAAATAACTAACCTCGAGCTAGTCCAGCCAACTAGACAAACCTAGTGCAATATATATGCATGCTATGTGGCTCATTCTCCGACAAACCGTGCAACTTTGATTAGAGAAATGTTGAAATTTCGACTACTAATAACTCATGAAAAACATACAAAATCATAAACTCTTATGGTTTCTGAAGAAGAAAAAGTGCATGGGAGATATTTTAATTTTGATTTTTTAACCATTGTATTCCCTATACCTAAATTTCGTATCTGTCGTTTCGTATCTGTTTGAATCTTTTTTTTAATATTCATTATTGAGAAAATTAGTTTTCTTACAAACTTGATCTTTACACTAAATTATGAGCTCTACACATACTACACTGTGGTGTAGTATTTCGCTCATAGTGTACCGCGTTTTGCGAGAAGGCAGCATAATGTGAATTTCGTATCTGTCGCGACGTGACAGTCACATAGTTGTTTTTTTAATAATAATATCCTTGTAAATCATTACTGTAAATATATAATTCGTTAAAACATATATGTTATTCAACACTGAAGTTTACTTGATACACCTAATGCGGAATCATCCATCAACAAATTCATTTTCACACTTTGTTATCGATTTTAGAAGTTATTTCGTATCTGTTTGCAATATTGGCGACATGCTTTAAAAAGCTCTTATGCCATATCAAATACTTAATATAATTAAACTTTATATGTCATTATCAACACCTATTACGGGCTAATAGTGTGTATTACGTTTGATATGCCCGAATATTTTAGGAACGGGGCACATAAAACATAAAAAGTATGGCTGGCGACATGGGAAAAAGTGAAGATTTTGCATTTTCAGATTAATCGTTATTTACTTTCCTGGCATGCTAAAATGTTTAGCTTCAGACATGTTACTAATGTGACTTTAATGTATCAACTAAATCACTCAAAACATTTGAAATAGTCTTAACAACGTTAAACAAGCAACACGAACATGAGCGACACCAAAACGGCAAAGTTGCACACTTTATCGGAGAATGAGCCATGTATATAGTTGCAGAGTCACGGGATACAGTCTTTGATATAGCTAATCCGCCAATAATGTAGAGAGAGAGGTTTAAGAGTGACATATAGTATGAGTACCACCACAATAGTCAGTCAGCTGCATATAAACAAATGATATAATTCACGATACATCAGTAGTACATGATGGTGACATTTATGAGGTCAAACGACGGCACGGTGTTTCACATATCTGTCCTCAAAGACTCCACCTGAGCTGACCAAGCTCAGTCTGACTAACATAAGCTATTCAAGCCAGTTTGACCAACTTGAAGTTGGTCAAACTCTTTTGTACCATCAAGGTAGTCAAGCTCTTAGTCTGGCAAACTCGTCAAGCAGAGTTTCGCTCATTAGTCAAGCGGGCTTGACTAGTTTAATACTAGTCAAGCAGGCTTGACTAGTTTTGAAATGTGGCTTGACCAATGTCAAACTAGTCAGGCAAGCTGGACTAACCTGCCTGACTAGTTTAAAGTTAGTCAAGCAGCTGCTTGACTAGTTTTTGTTTTCAGTGTATAGTGTAATTAAATGAAAATAAAGGAAGGTGAAAAAAAAATCGTGTTTTACTATAGATGACTTAAATTGGTTAAGGGGTGCGCTTTGAAAAAACAATATCCCCCTTTTCCAGCTGCTCCACATTATCCCTTTTAATATTTTTCATGATGTTGCACAAGATCAAACCAAAATTACAATTTCCCAAATTTCATATTTCACAATGCTTGGCTAAATCATCTAAATTGGAAAATTTATACACCTCATATTTTATGATGTATTGGTTGGTGTTCTTTTCTTGCTAGCTTATAGAACATTTGGAGGGTCTCATCTGGAAAGTCATTTAACTCTTGCATCAATTAAGGTCTTTCTGTAATGTTTCAGCATCAGATGATGTTGATATTGCCTTATAAATCAGTGTGTCATCTAAAGTTACAGATGGACAAATGAGGTATCACGTGAGTATATATTCAACTATCAATCTTCTAAATGTACGCCGTCTTACCATTGCTTTGTTCTTTTACCAGCGTGCTGAAAAAATTTACAATATTCAGCCAGAATTCAGCACGCTGAAATATAGCTTATTTTATTTTTATTTATTCATGAAAAATTACAGGGAATGCCGTTTTTTACATGCGTATGAATATTCATGAGTTCGAATACCCTAGTTTAAAAAGCCTGTTAACTCGCCAAAGTAGCATAGAATCTCAAACCAAACTTGCACTTAGAAGCATAAATGTTATGAAAACATTTTGAAATGTTTTTAAAAATGAAAAAAAAAAATGGAAATATAAGTGTCTTTTCGTGTGATTTTGCAAGTGTTTATTTTCCTCGAGTGAGGTCAAATTAGGTCTTTGCATTTTACCTAAAATCTACGGTTCTGGACTTAATATGTCTTAGCCACTTGGTCAAAAGAGAGCGACAACACTTCTTTAACAGATTTACTAAAACATTTGCGGTAATTCTGCGTAAAACACGTATCACGTAAGAGAACGTGACGCTTGGTCGAATGAGGTCAAATAAAGCAT
>JXSR01S011255.1:8465-21703 GCA_000969725.1 Ophiothrix spiculata
CAATCATGTCTTTCCGCTCATTTTGCCAGAGCACCACTCATATCAGTTGGGCGGAACTCACAATTCGGACATGTATCTGAATTTAGATACTCCGTATCAAAATTCTGATACCCGTATCTGAATTGGAGTAAATACAGCTGAAACGGGATATCAGCTGAAATTAATATTCAGCTTCGCCGCGCATAATAGCGGTATGTACAAAAGTCACTATCATCATTTGTCATCTAAATTTGTTTTAGATTGTTTTAAATAAGTTTTGGCCAATAATGATCAGGAGAAATCAGGACATGTTTCGAAGCTGCTCCGCTGGAATTGCATAGATGGAAATGACATTTTCACAGAAACATTTATCATAGATGCAAGAAAGATGTTCTACATGTACTTGCCAGCTTGCGCTATCGATTTGTTTCCTGCGCAACGACAGGCGTATCAGAATTCGGATACCCCTCCATATCCGTATTCACAATTTTGATACAAAATGTGTGTGGGTATCCAAATTCAGATACGTATCCGAATTGTGAGTTCCGCCGAACTGATATTGTAAAACAAATTAACAACCTGCGTAATAGCGCGAACTAATCTATTGAGATTGTTTCTACAGTTTACGCAAACACTGCGCGGTCATTATCAAGTAACAATGACTTCTTATACTGACCTGCGTATGTGATGTCATTAGCGCTGAATGCGTTTAAGTTAAATAAAGTATTTCTTCATAAAATTACACTTTAAAGGCATTAAAAATGTCGAAAAAGTGGTTATTAATGACAATAATAACTTTGCACCATCTTTTAATTCGGTTATTGTTTAAAATCGTTGGTGTTTGTTTTGTGTCTCAGTACCTTGGCCCAAAACGAACACCTCCGATTTTAAACAATGACCTCAAAAAAGATGGTGCGCATTTATTATTGTATAAATAAAACAAATTTGTGGATGAGTTAGGCATTCTCTTCAGATTATCATGCATTCTTCAAAATGACACCGCATACATGCATTACCTGTACTTTATTTCAATATTTAAACATAATTTGTAGAAAAGTTAGGCAATCTCTTCAGATTGTGCAAAAAGTCTTATAAATCCAGTGTCTATTATTTTTGTTTTCCTTTTTCAGGTGGACAATATGGGTGATGTTGTTTTTAAGTGCAATAATAGACTTATCCATTTTTACACATTTGTGCACTTCAATATCTGCAGATACTGGGGGGCATTCAAATGATGCAATCAAAATTAATGCACAAATAGTGTTAATTTCAAATTAAATTATGTTGTGCTTGCAATATATAATTATGCATTCACGCATACCATGTCCAGTGCTTGGGAACAATTGAAAATGTCAAAGCAGCAACTAGCACTTTGCTTCAGATTCTGCTAAATATTTTTATGAAGATAAGTAGGCCTATCTGTTAAATTGAAAACATTTAGAATTCAATTCAAACTTCTTTAGGAATATATTCATTGTTGTAAGGTATTCAAACACGCCACAGACTTGTTCATCGTGAATCAACGACGATGCATCCGATGCGTCGGTTTATTTTTATCACGCTCGGCTGGCTTAAGCCATCCTTGCGCGATAAAAATATGTGGACGTGGCGCGTTTGTTTACCTAATTCAATTTTTAACAAATTTGTAGAAAAGTTAGGCAATCTCTCCAGATTGGCATTTGAAAAGTTTTGTTACACCTGACCTGTATGCATCATCTTGGCTTCTTTGTACGCATTTTGACACACTATAATAAATACAAATTCACATTTTATGGAACTAAACAACATGTGCATTTTGTTAAATTGGATTAAATCTTCACGTCAGCATTCGAATAATTCTTTTGACATTGGACAAACATATGTGAATGCTTTACAGTTCTTTACACTCCCACATGCTACAAAATAAAAATCTGCATTTTGCATTATGAAAAAAAAATGTTAATAAGTTAGGCAATTTATTTAGGATGGGGGAATTTTAAACATGTTTTGACACAACCAGAAGTGACATATAGCCTTGAAGTTTGTGTCGGCCCCTAGCTGTCTCGGTTCAGCGTGAGTTGGTGCAGTCGGGTGTATGCTGCCTCCTTAACACCTCTTTCAAAGAATCTGGGATCCCTGTCAAGAATCTTAACACCGTTGGGATCCACTTTATGTCCCAGAGACTCCATGTTAAAGGAGCTTTGTCTGATTTCTCAAAATTTAGTTTTCAATGTCATGTGAAAGATAACTACTAGAGAGGTGTAAGTTTAAAATTTCAGCTGAATTGGTCAAATTGGCAACTTTGGATTTAAGAACCGCCTAAACGTTACTGTATCAATTAATTATGGTTACCATAATTAGACACATTTTCATACATATCTCCAAAACAATACATAGCAGAGCTGTGAAATTTCACATGGGTTATGAAAAAAAATATTTTGGTACCAAAATCTCAAAAAGTTTCAAAAAAAGTTGAAGCAATCGGGCTATGCTCCTTAAATATGATTAGAGACTTCCGATCTCATCTCGCTGATGAAAAACAAAGAATCTCGTTTGAAAATTCTGAGGTATGTTTTTACTTCTGGTGTTGTGATAAAATGTTTAAAATGTTCATGATGTTATACCAACACGGTAAAATGTAATCTCTTAACAATGGCATTTGACCAGTTCTCTATATACTCTTAACACTCTGCGGTTCTTCAAGTAAGGGTCTCTTATAAATTACCCTGGATCTGATTACTGATTATGACAGAATTTTATCCTTTTAACAAGATTTTATTGTATGTATCACGGAATCCTTGAAATCAGAGTCATTTTATATTTGGGGGTTAGGGGTTGATTTATTCAAAAATTGCATGTTTTCTAAACTTTGTGAAGAAATGTGCAAAGTTTGGAAAATTTTTAAAGAAAACCCATCATAATACTACATTTTGTGAAGAAATAAGACCAAAATGAAATACCAGAAACCCAAACTGATTTTGCTACGTGAATTTGCAGCACGTCCCCATAACCCCTTTTTTACGGAGTCTGAATTTCCGATTTTTAATTCCATGTCACTGTTTTGTCATTTGACACAGGTGCATCTTATGACTGAAATACCGTGGGATCTACGAGGAGCCAACGGCATCGATTTAGACGCCTTGTCAAGTGACGAAGAACTCCTAGATTTCACGCCCAACCACAGTCGCCTTGTCCTAAATTCCTCCAGTGATGAAGATCTCCTCGATCTTACTCCGGATGAAGAAAACAACAAAAATAGTAGAAGTAATCATGGCAACAGTGTGGCTGTATCAAGATTTCAAAGATGCTATCGCATGCTTTACGACCACATCGGTCTGATTTATGCATTCATCTCATGTGTATTTTTTGCAACCTCAACGATTTGTGTAAAAGTATTAACGGAAAAGGTGAACTCCATCGAGATTTTATTTTGGCGGTTTACATTCACCTTGGTATTCTTAATTCCTCTCATGGTGTATTCAAGACCGAAAATATTGGTCACTAAGAAGCAGTTTGCGTTTCTTTTTGCAAGAGCAATATGTGGCGGCACAGCAGTTGGACTCCTCTACACCGCATGTCAGATGACTTATGTAGGTGATGCAAATGGCATCTTTTTTTGCAATCCAATATTCACCGTTTTCTTAGCATGTGTATTCTTAAAAGAAGGGTGCAGTATCTGGGATGTGATCCTGTCAATTCTATCAATTGGGGGCGTCTTTCTTATTACAAGACCACCGTTTATCTTTGGCGACAAACCCGATGAAGGATCGACAAAAAAGAAGATGGTTGGGTCTCTACTATCTCTAGGGGGCGCTGTATTTGCAGCTATAACATTTGTGGTGCTACGAAAACTTGGAAAAGAAGTGCATTATCTTACAACAATATTTTATTATTCTGTATTCACCCTTATTATCTGTGCTATACTTCTGACATCACTGCAGTGGTGGACGCTGCCAGCATGCGGGCACGACAGAGTAGCACTGGGCATGACGGGAGTGTTTGGTTTTCTGGGACAAATATTTCTTACAAAAGCGTTCAAGTGTGAAAAAGCTGGATATGTTTCCATGATGCGCACAAATGATGTTGTAGTAGCGTTTATTCTACAATTTTTAGTTTTCGGAACTATACCATTATGGACCTCAATCATCGGTGCGGTATTAGTGGCTTCATCGTCCATGGGAATTAATTTTAGGAAATGGTTGGCAAAGAAAAACCAAGATGGCGGCCAGACTGAGAGGGAAGATGATACAAGACTTTTAGATGAAGATGAAATTGGTGATGAGGAGTTAATGGAAGCGAGGCAAGATTGACTTGAAAATTTTAGTCCGGGGGATACCACCTGGATATATGCTTGGAAGCATGCTTGTCCAAGAAAACGGATAAAAGGGACCCATTTCTTAAAACGCAGTGCTGAATGTGTGTTACATCATGTGTAATATTTGCAATGGTGTAGCTCTTTAGCAAATGTGCAATGAATTGGTATTTCTTATCCATTTGTCCAATTCAACTTCTGATTTTTGGAATGTAAAAATTTGCCTTTACCATTGAATATATCATACAAATATGCCAAAATAAATTGTTAAATACTTTAATAAGATGTCGGTTATAGATTGTGGTTTTTGCAGACTTTTGGAAGTGGTGGTTTTATTAATCAAATGGGTTTGAATCGTTTGTCAAATTACAAATAGTTGAATTGGGCAAGTGCATATGATATTTATCAAATATACTACCAAATTGTGTCCTTGCGACAGAGATGCACTTATATAGTGATATGTTTTGTGCAATATGATGGTGCATTAGACAGCTTTTTAAAATTAAGTATTATAGTAGTAACATGTGGCAAAATATTTGTATTGGGACACTAAACATGTGTCACAGGGTCAATTCGCATTAAAGGTCATAGAGTTTGGTACAATTTCTAAACTCAATTTTGAAATTTTCATTTGCATGAAATATTTCATGATGTCACCATGTGTTTCAGTTGATTTGCATGATTTGACTGGATGATTTCTTGATATGTAAATATTGAATTATTTTTGTTTCCCCTTTTTAGGTGGAAAATATGGGTGCTGCTATTTTCAAGTGCAATAATAAACTTATCCATTTTCACACATTCGTGCACCTCAGTGTCTACCATTACTGGGGGACATCCGATTGATGTAATCAAAATTAATGCACAATTAGTGTGAATTTCAAATTAAATTTTGTTATGCTTGCAATATATAATTAAATGCATTATATCATAGATCAGAGTTTGATTTGAAATTTGCGCTAATTTGATTGTATCAAATCGATGGTGGATATTGAGGGAGACGAATATGTGAAATTGGATTTGATCCTATGTAATTTAATCTATTTAACAACTATTGTATATAGATGTTTGGTCGAAAACAAATGTAAATAAGATTAAAAATATGGGTACAATATGTCACAAGAATTCAGCCGGATGTTGCCCCATAATTTTTGTCGACCCAAACACATCATTACTTTGCGTGAACATGAAAGAAGTCTTCATTATTATCTTCCTAAATAAAATATCCAAAATCTTACCATATGGAGTTTTTTAAAAATCCTCAAGTCAATAAACAGTTATGAGTTTTTTAGTCAGTTATTTGTCGCAATCAACAATTTTTTCGAGACAAAATTAACAGAATGACAAAAATTAGTTATCATCAATCTTTGAAAAGGTTCATCTGGATTGTTGATATCAACTGTTAAAAAGTTCATTTTGAAAAATCTGATTAATATAAACAGTGTGAGAAAGATGTTGTACTCGCATATTAGTGATGTTTCGTTCATAAGCTATGAACTTCTTCAGACTAGTTACCAAATCCACTCGGTCTGTTGGTTTTATACTTCTTGACAGCAACAATTGATGGCAGCCAGTCTGAATGAAGAAGTTCATTGCTTATGAACGAAACGTCACTGATAAGTGAGTACAACACCTTTCTCAAACTTTTTCATTGGATTTGTCAAAATAAACTTTTAAACAACTGATTTATCATCAGTTTCTATAGGTTGTTAGGACTAAATGATACATTTTTAAAGCCTGACAAGATTTAGAGTTCAAGAGCAGTGGTATAGTTAGTCTGTGTCATGGTGATCGCAGCTGTCCAATGAAGTCTCTACTTTTCAAGCGACAATCTCAACTTTGTCGTGCTTGAAAAATTAGGTGACAAGAAAAAACAGCCGATGTATCGATAATCTTGTTGTAAGGTTGAAAACACATGAGCACATGCAGTGAATTGAATGGTGATAAAAAATCAAAATCAAATCTTGCCAACCTGTAACAGTTCCCTTATGTCACAAATATGTGAATGTAAAACTCAATGTGTATTTCTGTGTGTGACTGATACAATTTATCAGTGCAATGTAAATATGTTATGTCATTGCACATTGGGTTTTATACCCAACAAAGTAAAAATTCAGTATATGTATTGCAGATATATTGTAAGTTAATTCTTTTTCCCTTGGAGAAATTCTGCACCAATGAGCAGACCATCAATTCTGTTTTATAACTTAAGCCTGTATCTATTATTAAACATGTGTTAATACTACTTTCTAGCAAGGTAGTTGATTTAAAGGAAAGTGTATGCTAATATGTGACCCATCATTTCCAAAGGTACCTTAAGGGTCCAAAATGAAAATTAATATTTTGTTCTCATCTGAAATATTATATTTTAAGCTTTAAAATGACACCTTGCTTTTTGTTACTAAGTATTGGATGTTCGATTGCAAAGTTACATCCAAATTGGTAAAAGGCATCGGGCTGATTCAGAAAACTATAGTTCTGAGAAAATCAAGTTTAAAGTTTCTGTACTGGTAAAACTTGAATGGAGAAAGGATTTATATCTTGTTTTTTAACAAATTAATCTTATGTTTTGGATGATGGAGCCTGATTAATATGATAGAGTACACTTCAAAGGTAACGTTTCTGATGAAATTCGACCTTGGATGTGATTTTTGACAATTCTCAGCTTCAATGGCCCGTATCTCGTAATTTATTATGACGGTATTAAGGTACCTTTCGATATGATGGGTCACATATGATGTATCTGCTATTATAATGCACATATTGCGATTTTACTTTGTGGGGCATACTGTTTATCAAAAGATAAGAAAAGGGTGATTTTTGACGTTTGATAAAATAGAATCCCAAAATAAAACATTTGCAATCAGATGTGAAAAATGTCCAGTGGCATAAAGTCCAATGTGAGGTGATTGTGCAATACATTTATTTTGTAAAAGCTAATTGATGTATTAAATATATGCTCATCTTTAAACATTCTTTTGTGAAATTTGTAGTCTTAATTTTGATGTTTTATGAAGAGACTGCACCATTAAGTAGGCTCTGAGAGATATGCAAAGTAGCTTTGCATCAAAGGACATTTTCCTGCTTATAGAGCACCGTACCGTACCTGGTTACCCCAAACTTCATGGTTTTATATTTGAAAGATAAAAACTAATTAGCTCTGCAACAAATATGATAAGTCATGATGAAACCTGATTTTTTAAGCAACTGGATGTCGAAAATACGTACGATGTTTTGCACCTCCCATGCCAGTGGAAAATTGATTAAAATCCCCCCGAAAATACCTCAAAATGTCAACAAAAGTTGTAGAAACAACATTTGTTTTTTCAAATTAAATGACTAAATAGAAGATCTCCAATTATGAGTACGATTAAATTTTATAAAAACAATCAATTTTAATCCTGAATTGAAAAAGGGTCACTTTTTTAAGGATTTGACAGCATCTTCTATACCACTAAACAGGCAATCATTGACTTGTCATGGTGTGGACACTTTTCATTTCATGACCCCAAAATGATTCAAGCTGCAATTGTGTGCCCCAAGTGTGATGTATAGAATCGGTGTTTCCGTAACCTGACCACTTGTTTTGACCACTTCTTCTGACCACTTGTTCTGACTACTTGTTATATACGCCCAAATATACGTCAATATATAAAAGCAAATTGCTATTATACTTATCTTGAACAACCTTACATCATTCACATTATGTATATTGCTATGAATAAAAAAGCATAAAAACTTTACATTGATAGGTTAAGAAGAGGTAAAAATGACTCTTGAAATTAACATTTAAAAAAAAATGACCAATATGTAAACCTATTTCCAGTTTCGAGAGGGGGATTTTTCCAACTTGGCACAAAGTGCAATTGTTTTTATTCTGTAATACTTGGAGGTCGAGATATTCATTTTTCTTTGTTGCACAGCTGTACAACAAGTTACCCTGGCAATGGTGACTACATAAAAGATAATGCTGCGGTGGTGCAATCAAATTTCATACATTGATTTTTGATTATTAATACAAAGTTCACTGCAGATAATGCTGAACAATTACGCATCCACCCATTTGAGCGATATGGCCAGTGGGCTTGTACCAGGAGCAGTACTGACCAGGAGTTGTTGTGCAGAAATGTGGAATTTGTCTTGTACATCTCAGAAATCCTCGCACCTTATTTCTGTAAGCGTTCATTCTGCAACTTGTCTTGAGAGCTGGCTGTCTGATAACAAGGAAACAACCCGGGGGAACCACAGGCAGTGTCATCTGCCTACAGTGCAAAAGACTTACTCCAATTCTTTTCGGTAGTGTCAATACAATTTGGACATGGCGGATAAAGTTCAGGTGAGTTATACATGTAGCTGTAAGAATTATATCAATTGATACAATTATATCAATACAATTATATCAATTGATACATGTGACCAGTCATATCAAAACATGATGCTTGTTGAAATTTACATGTTTCTCATTTAAATAACAAATCCCTGGAAAAAATCAAGTACAAATCTAGAACAACATGTGAGATGCACATTTGGAACATAATTAGTACAGTTATAGTTATAGTACAAATTTGTGTACAATAAATGTACTCAAATTGTACTTAAATGATGTTCCAAATGTGCACCTTAGGAATGTTGTACTAATTTTGTACTCGATTTTTACTAGGGGTAACACCTAGTTGCTCCACACATACGGACAATGGATACCGTAGCGTTACATGGTGTTATCTGCTTCACGAAATGAGAAAAATGTAGGTTCTGACAAGTGCTGTGTTATGATTTAACGGATATGTGTAAATAACTAAACATGAATTTAAAAAGCATATTCAGTATGTCCTAGATCAATTAGATATTTTGACTTAACTCATTATTTTATTTACTGATCCTGATTTTTTTCTATTTACATGTATTTATTTATTTTTGATTGATTGATTGATTTGATTTGTTTATTTTGTTTTATATATACATATTTTTAAGTTTAAGATTTATTTATTTTTATGGTTTCTAAACTATTTATTAATAGGGCTTTTTGGTCCTTGAATCGGAATATTTTCTACAAATCATATTCAGGTTCTACAACTTAAAATACAAATCCAACTGTGTAGGATATCAGCATCTCTTCATATACATGTATGTTTCAAAATGTGTGTCTATGCTGTTTAAGGTATTAGCCAAGATTCTACAGGGATATGGAAATTCATAAAAACTTTTTAAATCAAGGGAAGGCAGAATAGAATCAAACAAATAAACAAAACTTTAATATTTGTTCTTAATAAGATGATTTTCCACCCAATTTGCTCCTTAGCAATTTAACTGTTTACAGTATTTCTATTTTCCTAAATTTTCAATATCAAAATGTGTACCTGTTGATTTAAACATTTAAAAGCAGAAATGGTTTAGTATACATGGTATATGCGAAAAAGTGGTAATTTAGATAATTTAACGAATTATTTCTAAAAACATTATCACTATTTTTCCATCGCCAGCGATCTGAAAATTCAAAAGGATAAATAATTGTCTCTTGCTCTTTCATTATTAAAATTTAATAAAGAGTGGTAATTACCTCGTTACCTGATTGGATCACCCTCTGAGACCTTCCTTGTGGTAGTATACTAGAGGTTAACAGTCAAAGCCAAACAACTATAGAGGGATTAGCCTCTCCTGCATCGGGGCAAAGGTCTACAATCGAATGTTGTTAAACAGAATACGTCCACATGTAGACCCTCTTCCTCGTTGGAATCAAAACGGATTCAGAGAAAAACGTTCTACCATCTCCCAGATTCTAGCCTTGAGAAGAGTAATTGAAGGAATGAAAAATAGAAACCTCCCACTAGCAGCTGTGTTCATTGACTTTTCCAAAGCCTTTGACTCTGTACACCGAGATCGAATGTTTGACATCCTTCGCGCATATGGTATTCCTGATCCTATCGTCTTGGCTATTAAAGTGATTTATGACAATTCTACAGCCATTGTCTTATCACCCGATGGAGAGACCGAACCATTCAACATGTTCAATATTTCAGCCGGCGTTCTCCAAGGTGACACCTTGGCCCCATTCATTTTCATCACAGTTCTTGATTATGTTATGCGCCACGCACTTGCAGATATCAGCAATGAAACAGGGATTCTGTTGGCGGCCAGAAGGAGCAGACGACATCCTGAGATCCGACTTCATGATCTCGATTTTGCGGATGACATAGCTCTCCTAGCATCATCTATTACCAAAGCAGAACTCCTGTTACAGAGTGTTGAAGCAGCATCAAATGCAGTAGGTCTACATTTGAATGAGGGGAAAACTAAAACCCTTCTAATAAATATTCCATCATCGGCCTGCGTTAAGACCATCAACGGAGTTCAACTGGAAAATGTACCTGAATTCAAATACCTGGGTTCATATATCCCGGACTCTTTCCATGACTTTAAATGTAGGAAAGCACAAGCATGGGTCGTCTGCAATAAACTCCACAAGATCTGGAAATCCTCTCTAGACCGAAGGACTAATATCAGATTCTTCAAAGCCTGCGTGGAAAGCATTCCTTTGTACGGCTCAGAAACTTGGACAATCAGCAAGAAAATGGAAGATCGTATAAACGGCTGCTACACTCAACTTCTACGGCGAGTTCTGAACATCAGTTGGACGGATCATATTCCAAACACTACAGTATATGGTGACATCCCTCCACTATCTTCAACAATCAGGCAACACCGTTTATGTTTTGCTGGACACACCAACCCATCTCTCACTTGATTTTCTGGACTCCTCCAGGTGGGAAATCAAACCGAGGCAGAAGTTCCCTTCAATACACTGACACCATCAAGAGTGATCTCAACCTAGATCTACGAGAGATCCAGTATATCATGCAGGACAGGGAAATTTGGTCCGAACATGTAGCCAGTGCTTCTTCCATTCCGTTTACGGACGACCGATGATGATGATGAGAGGTTAACTGTATATTCAGTGGCGTGCCCAAAGGGGCCCCCCACCCCAGTTTGGTGAGTCAGTCGGGGGGAAAGGCCCATTTGGGGATCTTGACACCGAAAAGATAGAAAAGGAAGGGGAGTAAAGAAAAAATTCAAAAGGAATGAGAAGAAAAATAGTTTTGAAAATCATTGAAAAACTTGCCGTGCGCTAGTGGAACCTTGAATTTCCCTTATAGTTTTTGATAATTTAAATGTGAAAAAGCAAAATATTTCGCGCTAATTTTAAGGTATTATGTCAATATTCATTTTTAAAGATTTTTAAACAATTATTAGTGAATTGATAATTTTTTTTCGCGCGCTACACGTGCATTTTCAAAGTTACATAATTTTTCCTCCAGCCAGCTGTCCCTCTCTAAATTTGTAACCTTCCGCCGCCACTGGTCATTCGGGGGAAACTGATGGTTGTGCCCCACCACTCAAAAAATCCTGGGCACGCCACTGTGTCTATTATAGCACCATCTCTGTCTGGTTGACTTGGGCTTAAAGTATGACTTCCCATCAATTGCGAGTTGATTGGTGATGATTTTATGAAATGTTTGAATTCTTGTTTTGATGCGGCTCTCCTCAACTGTCACCCATTTCAGTTGATGAAGCATTTCTGTCACAAAAGGTCCAAAGGAGGGCAGCGAGATACGTACTTAACGACTTCGACAAGACATAGTTTGTAGTTAGAAGAGCTTTCCTAAAGTGCAATTAAATAGGTCAGTGTCACAGTGGTGATCGTAGCTAATGCATTTTAATAGGTTCATGATTATGAGATAATTTTTAAGGCCGAAAACATAATCGGCCTCCAAACAAAATTTTCACTACCAAACATACGGTCGTGACGTCAAAATGACGAGTCACTCCAAAGAAAATAACTTCAACACAGAGTTGAGACCAAATAAAATTCCGTGCTAGATTGCACGTATTGAATTGCCATATACATTGTACGAAATGTTTGTTACCGGTTCATACTTTAAGTTCGATTGCAAATATTTGGTGACGTCAGGGCCAAATGTTTGGTAGTGAAAATTTTGTTTGGAGGCCGAGTATGGTTTCGGCCTAACTGTTGCACAGCTAATACAAGGGGCATCAACTTTGGTTTGTACTTCTAGATTTATGGTGCTGAAGCCATGGGTGAATTTAACCAGTCATGGAAACAGATAGAGGGATTCAAAGTGGATTGTGGGCCCCAGGATTCGGATTGTGGGATTGGCAGTAGTTACCCAACAACCATTGCAGTCACTTCAGATGAAAAGGTTGCTGTGTGTGATAATTGGCTACGTGTGAAAGTGCACTCTCAGTCTGGTAATCTTTTGCATACATTTGAGGATGAACTTGGTGGAACAGGAGATATCTGCATCACCAATGATGACGTATATCTCTATCCACTTAACAATAAATCGGCCATTAAGCATACCAGCAAATTCGAAGTCAATGCAAATAGAGAACCATTTTAGTCTTGGACAGTTACTGTAGATAAAAACGGGTTGATGGTATTTGGTATGCAAGATAAAGCAATATCCATCCACAATCCCGATGGGTCACTGAGATGCAGCTATAAAATCCCATATAGACCTGAAAGTGTAGCAGTCACTTCCAATGCAGAAGTTGTAGTAGTGGTACATGGTGTCGTATTTGGCACTGCAAAACTGTTTGACTATTCGGGCAATTGTTTGCACACATTGGATCCTCCTGATGAAGTGAAATCATGGAATCCCCAGTATGTATGTTGTAGTACAACAGATGAGGTATTTGTTGTAAATGATGGTGACCCAATTAGAGCTGTCTACAAGTACATAGCTGGCAGGGTTTACATGGGGTGTGTTACTAGAGAAGTTGACGACCTTTTGGGTATTGTTCTGTCTCATGATGACCAGATATTGTATGTAACGGAATGGAATAAGAAAACAGTCAAAAAGTTTCAGAGACCATAGAAAAATATTCAGTCTCTGTCGCAAGACTTTGTTGAAGATGTAAATAGCAATGCTGTAGATGTAAAGACATACCT
>JXSR01S011255.1:72270-100256 GCA_000969725.1 Ophiothrix spiculata
GTTCATGTGACCGTCGACACAAGTTGCACCTCGCTTGCACATATTACCTGTAGGAAAAATAATAAATGGATTAATATAAATATTATAGATATAAAGGGAAGGTACATACCAGACATCGTACACACGAATCCGCCAAGCAATTACTGTGTTTGGTCCTCTATTGACGGAACCGCAATTATCACTTCCTTGGGACATTTGAATGGGACAAGTAATACATTAACTACATACTTGACAGCATGCATTGTGCTTAATAAAATAAATCCAATTCACATTCAATAAGTACATTGCATTTTGTAATTGGGGACACCGCAGTTCTATCAAATTGGTCTATACTGTCCAGAATAATGGAGCTCAAATTTGGGGTATTCGGATACACTCAGTTTCCGCCAAAATCAACCCCAGGCGCAAAGATTTGGTTGAGCGTAGTGCAATGAAGCTTAACATGAATAATATGCAAACTATTTGCAGAGCTTGAATACGTGTTTTCATAATTCGCACATTACAACAACATGTAACGCATTAGGAAAATACCCAAATACACCAAATTTGACCCAATGACAGGATGAAAATTATGGTGATCTAAAATCTATGATAAATACATAAACAATGCAGTATATATTGAATTATTATGGATTTAGCGTCTGAGATTAATAGTTACCACGTTACGTCATGGTCGCTGATGTGAAAACAATAATGTGAGCACCACTCTGCCATGTCTGAACATGGTCATGCAACTACCAAAGTTTATTAAAAGTGTAGTTGCAAGACTCCAAGTTAATCAAGAGAATTTTCACTAGTACTAATTCACTAATAAAATAACAATCAGGAGAGACTTTTACTTATTTTACCTATTATCAACACTTTCATACACAAGAGTGTCAGGGAGCACTTTAAAAACTCATCGGTTCCCCCCGGTTGCTATTGTTAGCCGCTGATTTAATTTTGGAACGGCCCCTTAGGGTCTTCTCAGCCAACCTCCCACATACAAATCCAAAATGCATCATGGGATTAAAGTGAACATAGTAAACAAGGTCTCAACTCACCTATACAATCATTCACACTCTGCACACATAGTGGCGGGTCTTCCCAGCCATCCTTGCACAAGCACCTATAATCATTCCATGTATCCTGACAGAAGGCATTGACTGGGCATGGGTCTGGATTGCAGACATTACTACCATGGCAGCCATCTTGTAAATCAGTTGCCGTGGTTACCACACCTCTTTGGGGAGTGTTGCTATCCAGGTAATGGATGCGCTGACCATTGAAGCTTATGTCTCTTACACAGCCATGGAAGTAGTCCCTGGGCCACATACCTAATAAAATGTAAAGATTACCAAAAGTCATTTTAACGGAATTGAAGCTCAAACTATAATAGAGTACCTATCTTGTTCCATCTTGTATCATTTTAAACTTGATTTAAAGAATGTCCATATTTTCAACCGGAACAGAGAACAATAGTGTTTATAGCATGATTCGAACCCCCTACATTATAAGTATTCAATCACCTTGTTTAGGCTTTCGCCAAGGAAACCCAACTTGGTACTTGGTACCAAGTAAGCTAAAGGAAGCTTATCTTTAACAGGGCTCCAAGATGTTTTTTAAATTCAGTTTTGAATGCAGGAGGAAGACCGGAGTACCATAGAACTTGGTGGATTCACTTACTGTTAATAATGAACTATTATTAAATAAATGCATCAACTTCAATTGTATCAGTTTTCTCACAGCCTGAAACAAGCATTAGAAATCCCTTCAATATGGCCGCTAACATGGGATTCTCTTTCGATCCTGAATTGCAATATATGTGTATATAGCCCATGCTGTACTAATTTACACTCAGTACAAATTGGAACATCTGAGCATTCTGTTGTAAGTTCCTTTGGAAACGCTCAGGTGTTCTATCGGGTCGAAAGGGTTAAAATTGTAACCACCCTGTGACAATAATGTTGATGTCCAATAATATACCTTATCATCATTAATGATACGGCACAGTGCCTCTATTGAGATATCATTTTCCACAACATCCGGCCTTATTATAACTGAGTTTCAGCCCTTGTTTATCATGGAGATCCATGTTGTTGCAGGTCTTCAGGGTTAAAGATTAAAACACAACAAATACATTCGCATACCTCTCTGCTGTGTCCCTCCAACCCAAGCCTCAACAATAGGACTACGATTATCTGCGTGCATCGGGAACTCTCCATTTAATCTCGTTACGAGAACATCATCCAAGTATATCTCAACAACGCCATGGTGACGAACCCAAAACATACTATGCCATGAGGCATCATTGATGGTGCCAAGAGGATGAATCAAACGAGCTGTGGAAGGGAGAAAATAATTGAATTAGTAATTTGAAAACTTTTGACAGCTATAATTGCCTCCATATTTGACTCTATTTCTAAATGTATAATAGTCACTTTTAAGGATCAAATGACTGAAAGTGTAAGAGGTTCTTGGACATGTGTGTAATTTATCAAAGTTCATAAATTTAATCACTTCAATCTTACTATTGCTCATTACCAGAAAGAAAGAAAGCTAAAAAACAGAAGAGAGAGTTGTATTGCCAGTGACCTCAATCAGAAAATCTTCCCATAACTTACTTGGTCCAAAACTAGTCTCAAACTCAAGACGCCCAGTTCTACCATCCAATGCCACTAACATATAGTCATCGTCAGTTGAGTTTGTGTAGAAGAGTCTGATCATAAAGATTATGCCCGACACATCCCGTGTACGGAAGCTGATGCCAAAATCATCTCCGAAGCTGACTACTTCTGTGTCCACAACAAGGCGAAGACTGCTTGTCTGTCCGTTGTATGTTGATTCAGCCACTGGGGTATAAAAACAGGTAAATTCATAATTGAGATTGAATAAATTTTAACAAAAAATAAAATACAATTAAAACTGATACAAAACCATTTGTTTTTTGGTCCCACATTTCTTTTGTTGGGAAAGCAGATAAATGAAGAGGTAGTTCGCCTAATCGTAAAAACTAGGACCTCCATTGCCCCAGTCAACTATGGTTGTACATGAATTCAGTTGCCATTACATGTGTAACCCCTTACATCTTTTGAAAGGTCAATTTGGCTATTTGGTCCACTAACAAGGGCATGCAATACACCCATAGGTACTGAATGTCTTTTTCAATGATATATAAATGGAACGCAAAGTAGGTGGTTGACATAATTGTGGATGATTTATAACTGGTAAATAGCCAAATCAATGGATCAAAAGATGGAAAGGGTTGTACATATGATGCCATACCCTTCTTGCTTGTTTTCTCAAAGCATCTGAAACCAACATTTCTTATCACTTTGGAGGCATATCCTTTTAACTTAAGGTAAAAAAAAGAAGGTTGGTCTCAGAAACCCGCGCACATTGCTATGTGAAAATGAATTTAGCATGTAGAGCTACGTGCTGGTCTTCCTCTCTTTTTTTTATCGAGAGTAATCCAGCTATCATAGACTGCCATCCGAGTTGCTGTCATTTGCTGTTGCGAATTAACCTTGAATTTTACGTTTTATTTTAACTATCAAAACTTCCCATAGTTCAAACTGGAGGGATCGTACTTAGAAACTGTATAAATAATGAAGGCTAGTAGTATAACTTGCAGATAACAGTCATTTATTACAAAACTATCGTGTATTGGGTACCGTCAGTCGCCATGTTTGCATGGGCGATACATCCACTTGTAATAACAACATTAGTGTTGGGTGATACTCAATAATCCACAAACTGGGCACTTCACACTCGTAAGTTGGGCGATCAAGATTTTGAAGTATATAAAAAAAGAAATATCGCATACCGCATAGCTAATTTCCTTTAAATAAAATTTAAAAAATTGCATACTGCATACCGTTTTTGTAAATGGTTTATGAGACAAACTTTTTTTTGCCTAATGCATATCCAATAATTGGATTAGCCAGGCTGTCTTTTAAATGTGAGACATAAATAAACAAGCAAACACACCAAACTAGCGAACAAATAAATAAATTTCACTATCAATTTCTCCAGTAGAAAATAACAAATATTAATAGAAATAATCATACCTTCAGAACACGTTTCTCCATAGTAATCCGGCGGACATTTACATGTAAATCCCGTCCATCCTGAGGAGCACTCGGCGTTATTCTTGCATGGCTGTGCTTGGCATTGATCTTCTCGAGGACATCCAGGACTGGCCTTCAAGGGGTCAGTTCGGGGGTCAAAGGGCGCTGATGTCTGTAGACCAATCTCTCCACCATTGATGAGCAGATTGCGAATACAACCAACAAAACTGTGGAATGATTGACGGGAAAGAAAAAAATCATTGTACTAAATACTGACCCGCATCAGTTCGATCATTTGAACTCAATATTTTATTTACCATGACAACCTCTTGGAATGCATAAACTTTTTGTTTCCTTTTCCACCAAGCACACACTTTGGCACTAAATGCTTTTATTTCTATTATTTTCAACATCACAAGACCATTGCCCATCTTTATAACAAAGGGAGAAGAAAACAATATTGCAAAGACTTGATCAGAAAATACCATTTAACAATTGGAGTCAGGATCTGTTCCTCCATTTCATATGGGTTTTCAAAAGATAATCTACTTTTTCATGGTAATTTCAAGCACTTTCAATTTCTACATCACAAGACCTTCAACTAGGACTCTTCTTAGAAATCGGTTGAGTTATAAGTTTGACTCTATTAGGTGACCATTTCAGTAATAATAATCAACTTTAAAACTGAATAACTATTAAATTTGTACTTACCTTGAAGAAATTTGTAGCTGGTTTCTGATTGGTAGGAATATCTGACTTGGGTGTAGGGCTCCAAATAGCAGAGGCATGGTCAACTCAATACGTGGCGGCGACACTATACTGCTCATGTAAGTCTGGCCTGTTGCTGCATTGGTTACTGGAAAAAAAATAACATTGATTTGACAATAGTTTCATTGAAAATTTGTTAATTTGTTTTCATCCTTGTCTAACCTTTCAAACCTTGCTTGACACCAATAAATCAATTGTATTGGTCGTTCCCCTGTCATTCGTATTCAAAATCTGTTGTGCTTATTTTTGCAGCTTTTGCGGCAAAGATACATATGCAATGACTATAGCACTCTAACCCAAGCCAACGTACCTTCTACACCAATCTGGAAACCTTAAGACTCTAAGTCACTATGATCTTACCTTCAACAACAATCTGGAAGCCTAGGACTCTGATGGTCACATTGTACCAGTCTCCATTGCCTAGCTGCTGTCCAACTGATGTCTGCTGGACTCCGCCTTGCTCCAAGAAAGTCACCTCAATGGAGTCATTGCTTGCCAAAATGAGTGACAATCCATTCTCCTGAAAGAAAAATTGAATACAAAATGTGAACATTTAGAGGGATCATGTAAGTGAACCCTGCTTACTTTTTTGATGTGAATAAAATATTTTCTTACATTTTGCAACAATGAAATGACTAAAAAAATATAATAACACCCCTAACATAATAATGGTTCATGCCATTGTCCTCCAGTTATCATCCAAAGGCCATTGCTTTTTGTTGAATCTTTTATCTGGTAAATCTATCTGAGGTACAAAATGTGACCCGTCATATCGAAAGGTACCTTAAAGTCGGCATAGTAAATTACGAGATACGGGCCATTGAAGCTGAGCATAGTCAAAAATCAGGTCCAAGGTCAAATTTCTAATTTCATCAGAAACGTTACATTTGAAGGGTATTCTATTATATTAATGAAGTTCCAATCCAACATCCAAAACATAAGACAAATGTTTTTAAAACCGAGATAAAAATCCTTTCTCCATTCAAGTTTTACCAACTACAGAAACTTTAAACTTGATTTTCTCAGAACTATAGTTTTCTAAATCAGCCCGATGTCTTTTACGAATTTGGATGTAACTTTGCAATCGAACTTCCAATAACCAAAAGCAAGGTGTCATTTTAAAGCTTAAAATATAATCTTTCAGATGAGGCAAAAAAATCAATTTTCATATTGGGACCCTTAAGGTACCTTTCGATATGATGGGTCACAATTCAGAATTTATAAAACACATGATAGTCACACCACCATTCAAAGAATGATATCTCTCTCAATGTGAGCCATTTCTGTGTAAAGTTTTGTACTTTTTAGAATTTTACTACAATTTTAAGCTTTATTTAGAGCATTTCAATAAGTTTTTAATTCTAAGTGGAATCTAAGCTAGTCCCTTTAATGTTTTTTGTACCATAAAGCATACTTGCCAACATTTGAAAACTGGAAGGAGGGACAAATGGGCACATTTTTGTCCAAAAAGAGGAACATTTCCAATTTTCCTATATATTACTATAGGGTGAGTTTTACAAAAAGAGGAACGGATTGGTAAAAATTACCTTTTTATTTTGCCCAAAACAGGACTGTTCCTCTTAAATAGGAACAGTTGGCAAGTATGATAAAGCACAACAGGCCTAATTTTACTAGTATTCAAATTCATCATTCAAACATACATTTCAGTTTTTAAATAATTATTTTTACATTGTGTTTCTCAGTCTACTTACCATATACATAATGATACCCGGTGTTGGTCTGGCTACACTGAATGAAAACTCTATACTGCTCACTATACCCTCAGCAGGAAAGTGAAGAAATTGGTTATCAGCAAAACTGGCTATAGTCTGTGTCTCACACCGAGGCCCCGTATACCCTGATGCACACTGGCAGGTGAATGTCCTCCAGAGGTCAATGCACTTTGCTCCATTGAGACAGGGGTTCGGATCACAATTGGTTGGGACAACGCACCCCGGACTTGCAGATCGAGTGCTTGCTGGGGCACTTAGACTGATGATGTGATTGTTCATTTTTAAGTCCTGGATTGAAATAAAATTAATATGAATTCATATTTAAAAGCAGAAGGAATCACCTGATACACTTTTCAGTCCTCAAAAACAACCCTAATTCACCTTTTTCTTGGTCACGCTATGCCTGCAACATTATATTTGAGTGCCCCCCCTCCCCACCGGAATTTAAGTTTTGGATTTAAAACATGCTTCCACAAATTCTTAAATCTTATAAATTACAGAAGGCCCTGATATTAAGGAAACATTTCATATGTCTAGTAAAATAATAGATAGAATTAATAGCCTACAGATTCATTCTTTCATCAAACCCAAGTACAAAGTATGAAATCCTATAATTCCCAAATGTTCAGTTCAAATTCTTGAAGATTCCAAAAGTTTTAAAAATTTTAGGCTAAAAATATTTCAAAACTGTGGAAATTCCAAATATTTCAAAATGCAACAGAACAGTCTTATCATGAGTGGGAGTACCGTATTGTTTCTATTATTCTCCCATTCTCTATTAAACGCCCACCCAAAAAAATTTCAAAGAGAAGTGTTAAAATACATTCAATTTTGTAGCATTTTCGTTTATCATTAAGCTTTAACCAACAATCGCTAGTAACGGGAAACGGTTCCAATGAGGTCACGATCCCAGAAATGATAACATAATAACATAATTTATTTATTTCAACATACATGTAAATAATAAAAAATTGTCAGTAGTTCCGGGTTATCGGGCCATATAACAGTAAGTTGCCGTAATTGTTAAGCTTACTTAGCGATTTTGTGCAAATGTTGATGTTGAAAATTGGTCTCTAATAATCGCCCAGTCCTCATGAAATGTTGCCGCCCAGTTGGCGATTATTAGGAACAATACGGTATATCAATTTTAACTGCGTTGTCTAAGACATATTCACATGTAATAATAATTTTATGTCTATAAGTTACCTGTAAACACCCAATGAAGTTATCCACAGTCTTCATTTTAGACAATATATACGGTGTCACCATAGGTCCAACCCCGCCTACATAAAGTGGCCCATTTAACTCCAGGTCGCCATTTTGTACGTTGGGTGACAGGCTGGCTGTACAGGGTTGCTGTGGACATCTCCCTTCATCAATAGATACTGCAGCCTGTAGGTTAACGATACTGACGGAGACTGTGTGAGGTAATCCGTTGTTGAGCTGACCACTGATTGTCGTCTCTAATGTTTCTTGACCAACGCTGTATGATACTATGATAGCGCCATCTACTAACTGCATTGCAAGGTGGTCTGTTCTTCCACTCGTTTGTACCTATGATTGAAAAATTCAAGATATACACAATTGAATATTCATATTTTATTGAATGGTAAGATTGATGAAACTTACACAATTTATTGTTGAAAATCAATTTCATTAAGTCATCTGAAGACTCATTTGTTCCCGGAGTAAGTCTTCTCTTTTTTGCTTGTTTTTGTTCATTTTTGTTTATTTCTTGTTGTATGTACAATGATGTAAGCGCTGTGTTAATGTAGAGCGCTATATAAGTGCTTTAATAAGAATAATAAGAATAATAAGAACTAAAATATTAAAAGGGGATATTTCAGTCTTGGGGCCATTTTCATCACAACACATCTAATCTTGTTGTTATGAGGGTGTGACGAACACATGCTTGTCTGTCACTTTGGCGTAGTAGTTTATCTCCACATGCGCAATCCAATCACTGCGTCCGAAGAATGGCTAACACCCAAGCAGTTCAGAGTAGCCAAAATTGAGTGCCATATGGCTAATGCTGCCATTACATTTGGTGGTAATTACGGTCAGGTATCTCCCCTCTAAATATATCAAGGAATAATGTGTTTTGTACTCCACTCACAGCCTATGCTTGTAATAATTCAAATTAACACATAAATAGTTTTATTAACAGTAACAATCGGAGACCTAACAAGGAATTTCAATTTTTCCAGCACCTGAATTTCAGCAATACTAACCCCTTCATTGTACAGGATAACACCAGACGGCAATGTTGTCACAAATGTTATAGCCAGCAGCAGCTCTCTGACAGCCCGTCTCCTCCTAGCGGCAGCCTGCGCCATTGTAGATATGGGACTGAGTTGTATAGCTCCGCTGCCAGGGAAACTAGCAGTACCCACTGTGCTACAAGATGGTCCAGATGTACCTGAAACAATAATTATTATAACAAGTTAATTGTAGACATGTTTTCATTGCACCTATCTGAAAATTACAAGTTGGAAGAGGCTATCAAGGATTTTATTCACAATAATGATTCAACGGCACTTTTACACCCTTCAGGTAAAAAACAATACCTGGTTTTTATGAGCAGGCGATCATCTCCAGCAAGATTGTTCTATTGGACATTTTCAAAATTGGCCTAAAATAGCCCAAAATTATAATCTGAAAAATCAGTAGAAAGGGGTTTTTTAAGTAGCACTTTTCGGGGAAAAAAAATTAAAATTTTGCTAATAAACAGCTGATATAACATACTCTTGATAAACTAATACAATTTATAAAATACAGGAGTTGTTGTTCCTAAAATAACCATTTTGCCTTGCACATACATGAACTTATATAACCTGGTACCCAAGCCCCTGTGGCAGTGTGGTAAAGATTGATGAAATAATTTGACGATACTGATAAGAAAAAATAAGTATTGCCTCCAGTAGAAATAATTATCATCGGTATACTTTTATCATGTTTCAGGAATATTTGAACTTACAATTATGACCCATATACCAATTATACATGCAATGGTACTCTGGCAACAGAATGGCAAATTTACTAAGAATGCGACTATCAAGTCAGCCAAGCATTGTTCCTTGCTTACACACAATATGACGAAAAAATGTAGATGCGTATTGTATTGTAGTCAAGTAATAGTACCCCCCAACAGAACACAGAGCTGTGTCACTACGCACTTACACACTACGCTGAAAATCCCTAACTTAGCCAAAATGTTAGGCTGCAAATAGTCCTGTTTCCTACCTGTACTTACTTTAACCCTTACTCTCGCACGCTTAAATACAGTCTAAGTCCGAATACGTCATGAAAAAATTTCTGGTTCCCCCTGGGATTCGAACCCCTGACCCCTGATATCCCGATCCAATGTCCAGCTATGCCAAGCCACCGAGCGTGTCCTGACCGGGCAGCAATTCCCTGATCATTTATATCCGCTGTCTGTGACGTATACGGGCTTACACGAATTCTTGATTTCTTACTGTAGTACTTTGTAGTACGTAGGAGGGTAAGGGTTAAGTGATGCATATATACTACACGTTGATGGTACTGAATAACCCTTACTCTCGCACGCTTAAATACAGTCTAAGTCCGAATACGTCATGAAAAAAATTCCGGTTCCCCCTGGGATTCGCACCCCTGACCCCCGCTATCCTGATCCAATGTCCAGCTATGCCAAGCCACCGAGCAGCAATTCCCTGATCATTTATATCCGCCGTCTGTGACGTATACGGATTTAGGCAAATTCTTGATTTCTTACTGTAGTACTTTGTAGTACGTAGGAGGGTAAGGATTAATCTATGCATGCAATGAATACATTTGCAGTGTTGCAGTGTAGTTTTTTGTTTAGCAATATTGCTTAGACATCAATCTGAATGCTAGTGGTTTTCTCTGCTGGGTTGTATCCAACTATTTTTCATGAACAATTTGGGGGCTCAATAAATGAGGTCTGCATAACTGAGACCAGTGGACTATAACATTACAGGGAGAAAGAGCTTTGCAATCAAAACTAGAAGGTGCTCAGTTTAAGTCTTGTTGGTGGCATAACCAGCCGTTCAATAATGTGGAAAATTGACCCTTTTTATTCTGCCCAAAACTGAGAAAACTTATTCTTGAAGAGAGACAAAGTCATAGATGCAGACAGCTCCAAAGAGATATAGACTCTCTGCAGAAATATGCATATGCATGACATGCAGACAGACAAGACAGGATAACCCATTTGACAGACAGACAGACAAACCTACCTGGTAGGCAGACACACTCATATGCATTGACTCTTGGTTGAACACAGGCAGCACCATTTTGACAGGGCTGTGATAAACATTCATTCACATCCTGGTCACAATTGGTTCCTGAAAAGACAATTTACAAATTTTAATATTTGAACCATGAAATGACATAATTCATACACACTTAATCTCTCAAAATCTTAATCGAGTGAATTAAGAAGTTCACAAACAGGTCAAAGCCTGTCATATAGGAATAAATAATTATGACCAAACTGTTTCTCAAACAGTATTTCACAAGTGGCATCCCTAGCATTACATTAGGTAGACATTAAATCCAAGTTTGAGTCGTAAGGCTTAAACATCTGGGGTAACCTTTTTCTTTTTGCATCTGAAAAGGTTTCAAATGAAAGTCTGTTTAAATCGATCCATTGGATACTCGGCAGGGCAGACAAGCTGCATAACGCCAAGCTGGCATGTACACCACTCTATTTTAAACTAGACTAATCAGTCATATATTGGCTAATCATGTAGACGGGACAATAATTGCTTTAGGGGCATTTCGTAGCTCAAGCGCCAGTGCTGGGATTTGAACCCACGATGATCAGATCATGAGTCCGATACTCTAACCACTTGGCCACGGACCCCATAAGTGTTAGGGATGAATACAGCTATACAAGCTACAAATGGTGTAGGACTACCTTTAGAGACTAAATTAATCCAGATTAGGCCACAACTCAAACTGTTAATCCAGATTAGGCCACAACTCAAAGTGATCTCAATATTGCTTCCTGTTTTCAAGTTGATAAAGATTAATGGAAGATGAAAAATCAGTGTTCATATTACTGGTACTGTGCATATGTTAAATTTTAATTTATTATTTTAATTTGGTTAAAGTTAACAAAGCCTTTACATAGGCCTTAACCATTGATAATAAATCGGACAAAAATTACCTTGCCATCCTAGATCACAATCACACACATAGAGATTAACAAAGTCCGTACATCTTCCGTTGACACAAGGCGATGAAGCGCATTCGTTAACATTGGTTTCACAATGCGATCCTGAAAAACAAAACAAAAAAAACCCAAATTATATTTCAATAAATACGGCACTCTAAGATAACAAATCAATTACAGTACACAAACAAATAAGTTTGAAACCTCAACAAATCTCAATGATTCATGCATCCTCTTTTGCATATGGAATTTGTTTTCATTTCTTATAGTCAATTTATAAAGGATGAAAGATATGCTATGTATGCAATCAAAACAATGCTTATCACATTGCATCGAATTCATGCTTTGCCATGACCAAAACTTGAAGAGAGGCTAAATCAACACATTACATATAAGATGGTTCTGGGCTGATGTTTAAAAAGGCATCTTATAAGTGAGTGTTATATTTGAAACAAAATAAATCTTAAATTTTTCGAAACTGACACCAAATAGTTATTCAATTCAAATCATATTTTGATTTTGTGTTGGATGGATCATTTTGGGGACAAATCCTTGAACATGAAAACAAATAATTTATACCCCAGAATGATAGATAGCAGGTAAAAGGCTACAAGTATAAGCCCCGGTTGTCAAGGCTTACACTAAGCCCTTGAGATCAAGGCCTGTAAACCTAATGGGTCATCGACATCTATAAGCCCTGCTGGCCAAGTATAAGCCCTGCAAATCACAGAGCTAGAAATTTGGCGAGAATCAATTCTCGCAATGATTCTCGTAGCATTCAGATATGAGAATCATTTTCTGCATTGAAACATGTTTAATTACTCGTATAACTGTTTCAATCAATGTTGATTCTTGCAAACTGAAACGAAATTCTACCCCTGAATCATAGTAGTAATTAGGAGACTGACAAACTGCACACTGATCAACATTAGTACACAAGATCTCACAGCTCAGTTTTAACAAATTTGAAGCACCCCATTCAAAGTTCCCAGCCCACAACCAACTGATTAATTTCGGTTCTGCGGTACCATGCTTGTCAACTATTTGCAATCATCATCAAAATAATCATCACTATTCATCTTTCCTGACACTAGCTAGCCTTTTCAATTACGAATAAAGTAGAAATGATGTTGATATAAAAGATCAGTTGATGATATGCTATTGACTATAATTATCGAACCATTGCAGCTTCAAGACATTAGTTCTTACCAATGCTATGCACTCCAGACCTACTGTAAATTAACCATATGATTTATCTCTCATCTGAGATCTCATCCGGATTTATCATAACAAAATGTGTAAAACATTCCAAGTTATTAATAGTACCAGAAAGTGTCTATTCGATATTCTAAATAATGTAGAGCAAAACACAACATTTAGGCCAATTACTATGCAGTCTTTATAAACCAATTATTATTTATTGTTTTTAGAACCTTAAAGAACATACTTTGGGTATAAATAACCATCTGAGTATGTCAAGATATTGTGTGCTTGCCATCATGCATTGTTTCCAAAACGATTTTTTTATGAGAAGTTATAAATAATGAAATGACCCTAAACTAAAGTTAATAATTGTAAACTTGCATTTGGTGCATGTTTCATCACTAATTATTTACATAATAATATACTATTTTCTTACGTTCCATAATCTTGAAAGTACCATAAATCCGGCCAATTGACCATATTCCTAAGTTGTGCGCATGACGTCATTGCCCACAACTTAATATATGGTTGATAGCGAAGAAAGTCCTGGATTTATGTAACTATCAAGATGCATTATGGGCCATATGAAAATTGTCTATTTCATGTATAAACAATTTCATTTGCATTGCATGATGGGAAGTGCATTATTTCTTCTTGTCCTGGGTCCATCAATGTCCACAGGAGATTCACACCACAAGCGATAAGACTCTGTGTAGACATGTAACAATCATGTTTTTCATTGACCATAAGATTTCTGCTATGCAGTATGCTACATATGAAACCATAACATGGAGCAGTATAATTAATCATCATCCCGGCACCCGAGCTTGGCACCGCACCAATACAAGTGTGACTGCATACAAACACATTTGGTGTCAAATTTCAGTTCATGTGTAGGAGAGATATGGATACACTTTTACCCCTCTTTAACTTGATAAACATAAGATACAGCTGATCCCTGTCAAGCTAATAGAATTTTGTTGAAATGACTTGTCTATATTTCTTGTTCTAGATTCACTGAACTTTTCCGCACTTGCTGATTTTAAAACATTTGTGCAAAGTCTTCACTTTCATATTTTCATATTAAAAATATCATGTTAGGCAAAATAGGTTTATCTGAGATTCCCAAATGCAAAAATTTTTAAAACCCAAATTTAATCGCCTTTTTTCCTTTTCAGATTTTTTTAGAGATTTAATTACACGGTTTTTGTTTACTCAAGAAAAAAACAAAGTAAACTTGGCCACAAAGCAGCTGTAAACAAATAGTGTTTCAAAAATGCAATAAAAACTCACATTTGTAAAGCCATTTTTTTGACTTACGTCCTCTTTACCAGCATAAATGCATAGCATAAAGATTTTATGACTCAAAGGACCCCAAGACACACTTCTTGACCCAAGATACACTTTTTGGCCTAACTTCAGAAAGTATGAATAAAAGATGTAGGCAAGAACAGTGTTTCTAGTTATAAATCTAACACATCATTTGTCCTTTATTGGCCAAACAAATAATTAATAAGGAGATTTGGTCCTCTTTATACAACTTTGAGGATATGAAATAGTTTTGAAAAGGTACAACTATGTGAGACATAAAAATTTCACAAATCAACACCAAGAATGAAATCCGTTTAGAAAAAAAAATTCTGCTCTCTGTTTTGTTGCTTTGATATTATGGAAAAAAATATTTGTTGCTCCTTTCATTAGCCCATGTGTTCTAACATCCTGTGATCCAACCATATTTGGGTCTCTGTTATGATGAGAAATGTTGCATCAGATGCTACAATTGGAGACAGGAAATGAGAAATAGGCATCAAAGACAACTGCATGGAGGCCTGTTCATATTCCATGAGGTCTCAATTGTCCTACCACCCAGGGAGGGGGAGGGGGAAAGGGGGCACTCGGCTATATTGGGTCTCTGTTATAATGAGAAATGTTGCATCAGATGCTACGATTGGTGCCAGGAAATGAGAAATAGGCATCAAAGACAACTGCATGCCTAATCATATATTGCATGAGGTCACAATTAAGAAATATGAATTGAAGACAACTGCATGGCGGCCTGTTCATATGCCATAGTTCACAATTGCCATTCAAAGTCAAAATGCAGCAGTTTTAACATAAACATAACATACACTTCCATTAAAATCAAGCCAAATCTTGAAAAAACAAAAACCAGGGGTGTGAGAGGGGCCAGTTGACAAAAACGAGGAAAAGCATTGTAAAGTTGGGTTAAAAAGGGGGGGGGGGCAACAAACTGCCCCAACTAAACTTTTGGTGATAAAATTTGCCCTTCTTGGACTCAAAATTACCCGTAAATACTCGCTGATTGTACTTTTTCCCTGTGGGACTTTTTTTTTGTTTAAACACCAGGGATGTTTTTTTGGTAAATGTGCCCCAAAACTACTGTAGGGTTCCCAGCATTTTAAGAAATCAAAGTACCCTGAAGGGTTTTTTTTTTTTTTTTTAATTGTAAAGCGCTTTAATCATATTTTTGGATTCTGCACTATAGAAGTGTCTATTATTTTTATTATTAAATCCCAAGACCATGCAGATCAACCTAGAAGTACCAAGACTTGACACACAAGACAAAATGAGTCTGACTCACTACTTTCGTTTTTGGGCAAATCAAAATTCTCGAACTTTTCCCTGATTTTGAGGCATTTTCATCAAGTTTCCTGACTTTTCCCTGATTGGAAAAAAGTAACATAATTTTCTCTGATTTCCCTGATGGGCTGGGAAACCCTATACTGAGAATGTGTGAAATTTGTTTCTTCTTCCTCTTTTTTTTTTTTTTTTTGTCAGTTTTTAAAATTGATTCGATGGATCACAGTTCTGCCCAAATTGAAAGGCATATCACATGTGTTGGAAAATTGGGACGAAATGCGTTTGCCCCTAGAATTGTACTTCCAGTATTCTTACAATGTGATACAGATCTTATAAATGGCAACTCACATGAAGGATAATTACTACAAAAGAAACAATTTTCGCATACAATAAGGCCCGGTCCAGACTCAACTATCGTATAGAATATTTTGCTTCGTATAGAATATTTTGCTTAGAATATTCTATGCTGACAACAAAATGACGTAGGTCATCGAATAAAACACACAGTTTGATTTGATGACCTACGTCATTTTGTCGTCAGCATAGAATATTCTAAGCAAAATATTCTATATGATAATGGAGTCTGGACCGGCCTTATCGCACAATATTGATTTGCAATTTGTTTTCAGATTTTTATTTTTGAGTACATTTATTATGTTTGCACTACATGAAAATGAACACGAAATACGCAAAAATAAATGTACGGCAAAAATAACTGTACGCAAAAATAATTGTATGGCAAAAATAAATGTACGGCGAAAATGTCTAGTTTGATAGTACCTAACACAATTAAAAGCAATGATTCATGTCCTTGTTAGCATGTTACAATTGTAGTTGTGACAGAAATCATGTATTTTAATTTGTAGAATTCAAATTAATGGAAGCAATGCTGTGATAAACATCAGAAACATAATTGAATTTCTTTGTGAATGTCAAGTAAACATTACATAGTATAGTCATACTTAATCATCAAGAAAATGTTAGTATAATGTAGTTAAACAATTGTAAAAAGTTCTGATGTTATTGTAAAATATTGAACTGTAAAATATTCAGAACATTCTCATGTAAATTTGCATTCATAAGGTGAATGATAAGATGACAGGAAACATCTTGTAATAATTGGCACATATGATAGGGGAGCGGGGTTCGTGCAGTGGTATTTCCCTCGCCTTGCACTAATGAGGTCCCGGGTTCAAGTCCCACGCCCGGCGCTTTATGTGCATTTTGTTTTCAGTCCATGCTCACTTTTGCAGGTTTTTCTCCGGGTACTACGGTCTTCCTCCTGCATCTAAACTTAATTTAAAAACATCTTGGAGCCCTGTTGAAGATAAGCTTAATTGAGCTTACTTGGTACCTAGTACCAAGTTGCAAGAACCTTAACAAGATGATAAGAATTGTACTATGAACTTATGGTTCATATTTTTTGTGTATGATTATGTTTACTTGTGTGTGTATAAAAAATTAAATAAAATCCAGGTAATGTGAGAATCAAGATAGTCAGTTTGAAAAATTCATAGCGGGTGCATGACAAAAGCTCACGAAATGAACCATTTTATTGCTGTGAGATAGCTTAAAGCATCTTCATGCAACACTACCCCAACAACCTCCATATGATATATAGATTTGATAAGTATTTTACATATCTAGGTTAAAAGTTTGATTAGCACATTATAATTTTGAAGTTATATCATTAATTTTTCCATGCATACACAAATGAAATTCCGACTCATCTCACCTGCAAATCCAGGTAAACAAACACAGTTATATCCATTGACACCATCCATACAAGCACCCCCATTCAGACACGGCAATGATGCGCACTCATTGATTGCAGTCTGACATCTCGCACCTGGAAAGACAAATAAAAACAAACATAATTGGAATAACAAACAAATGGTAAAGCTCATTATAAATCAAATGAATCTGTTGACTGAGGTCTATTACTCTCTGCATTTTGCATTGGGAATGAGATAAGAATTTCTAGTTTCTTTTGTTATGGAGAAAGGGATGAGAGCAAAATCGCACTCCATTTGTTGCTAAGTTGAATGGGGAGTAGCCTTTGATGGTGTTTTTAGAAGTCCTTCATTTATGTACGATCCAGGCTTGTGCTTTCTGCATATAAGTCAGGCATTTGTGACTTTGTCATGAACACCCATGCATCCCTTTTGGACCAACCTAGATTAACAAACAAACGAACAAACCAAACAAATCACAGAATCACCAGTGTGTTGCACATTTTTTTGCATTTAGCGTTTAAAAAATCACCTTTGTATTATGTGAATTACAGAGTGTAAGATAATAGCAAACTGACAACATTAATACATGCCTGTACATGTCTTTTACGGGTGGAATGGTGAGAGACTGAAGGGGCAGAGGATAAATGATAAGGTACTGAGTATTCTAAATGCCTCCTGAGTTCAAATTGCTTATAAGTGATCAACTATAGACTGCAAACTCTTCTCTCATCATGGTTCCACGATGTGCCTGTGGTGTTTAGACCTACAAGCAGGGAATTTAACAGATACATCACTGCAGACATAACATATAAAGTTTTATCATTTAAACTTCCTTGTTCAGGCCTGTGGGTCCATACCTACAGGGGGCAAGGCTAATTCAATTATTGCAGTTTTGGTCTTGGGAACAAGTGGGGAAATAACTGATAAACCACTGTGGACAAACAAAGTTTTATCATAAAAACAACTTGTGGGTCCATCCCTATAGGGGGCAAGGCTAATTATTGCAGTTTTGGTTTTGGGAATGAGTGGGGGAAACAGATAAACAACTATGGACAAACAAAGTTTTATCATAAAAACAACCTTGGTAAGGCTTGCTTGTCCATACCTACAGGGGCAAGGCTAATTATTGCGGTTCTGGTCTTGGGTTCGAGCAGGAAAATAACATATAAATCACTGTGGACAAACAAAGTGTTATCATAAAAACAACCTTGGTAAGGCTCTTGCTGGCCCATGACTACAGGGGCAAGGCTAATTATTGCGGTTCTGGTCTTGGGTTCGAGCAGGAAAATAACATAGGCCCTGCAAATCACTATGGACAAGCAAAGTTTTATCTTTAAAACAGCCTGCCTCAACACTCAACACTCTTGAATCATACAGATTTAATATAACACAAACATTTTTCCAATTTAATCCTAATTCTTCGTTCCTTCCCAGGTTACAAACACTATGATAAAAGAAAACATTAGTCTATTGCATTCATCACCTATGAATCACATATCTGGTGAGGATTTGGTGAGAATTTGTCCATTGTAACCCTTATCCTAAGCAAAAACATAATTCATTACTTAACAGCTTAATTGTGAATGATTTATTGAAACTTTGGAGAGTTACAAAAAAAGTTCTGAAAAAAGTGATTGATCCTGGCATAATTACAGGAAGATACTTGTAGAAAATTATGTTCTTATTTAACAATTACTGATGGCATGGTAATTCAAATAACGAGTTACCCTCTCAGAGGGGAGGGTTACACAAGTATGGCTTGGGTAGGGACGTTCCTCTGAGAAATTTGAAAAGCCACCCACCTAAATACCAATTTTCAAGAAAAGGGGGACCCATCAATGTGTCAAATCTCCAAAATTTTCAGTCAAATTTTTGAATTTTTTGTCCTAATTTAGGCTATAATGGCACAAATTTTCCAAGTTTTTTGTGAAAAAATGCCCCAATATTTGCAATTTGGTGTAAACTTCGGAAAATTTTGAAAAGAAAAACCAATCAAAAAAAGAATTGATATACCAGTGCTTGAACTTGACCTGAAAATATATCTTGCCACAGACACTTGCTTCAACTTCGTAGGGTAACTCGGTTTTGTATCTCAACTTTTACATACCTCTGTTCTAACCCTCTATTTACACATCTCCACATGATAATAAAGACCAATAGTGTTCACTATTATTGCATTCAACACCAATGAATCATGCAGATTACGTTTAAGACTGAAAATTTGTACCATTTATCCTATATTTCCACGCTTATAATGTGATATGATTCACTACATACAAAACTGATTTAAGGAACCAGCTATGCAAATGTTTCATGGTATCATGAAAGAATCTTGGAACTACAAAATATCTAGAAATGGGATACATTAACCCTAACTCCCAAACGCTTATAAACTAACTAAGTCCGAAAACGTATTACAAAAACTTCCTTTAAAAAAAAATACTGTTTCCCCTGGGATTTTAAAAACCCCTGACCTCTGGCATTCCGATCACATGTCCACCTATGGCAAGCCACCAAATATGGCCTGCCATGGCAGCCATTTCGTGCCCATCTATATCTATATCCCCCGTCTGTGACATATTTGGACTTCGGCGAATTTCTTGATTTTTGCTTGTTGGATTTTGTTGGACTGTGACGTGTTAGGGTTAATTGCCTCAGAGAAATTCCTAAACACCTTTTGTTTGGCATAACATGAGGAAAAAACTCGGATCGGTTGGCCAAGATTGTGTGTTTTTTTTAACGAACAAATCCCACAGTACCCTTCCCCCAGCCTCTCGCTCAATATACTTTCAAACCTATATACTTTCTGTTTTGACACAGCTGGGATCACCAATCATGATCATCATTGTCACAGTGGTACTGCTGTACCCACATTTGACATAGATGCATGTATTAACAAGGTCAGTGTATCACCAACAAGAGTACCCTCCAAGTTCCTACCTTGAAATCCAGCAGCACATACACACTGATAACTATCAATCCCATATATACACGTCACTCCATTTTGACACCACTGAGATTGGCAATTTTTTTATGCCATTGTCACAATGAGTACTGCTGTACCTTGGTAGACGCTCACAACGTCAATTCATCACCAAGAGTACCCTCCAAGTTCCTACCTTGAAATCCAGCAGCACACACACACTGATAACTATCAATGCCATCTATACACTGCGCTCCATTTTGACACGGCTGAGATCGGCAATCGTTTACATCGTTGTCGCAATGCGTGCCATTATATCCCGGTAGACAGGTGCAGTTATATCCGTTGATGAGATCGGTGCAGGTACCCTGGTTTCGACACGGGTTGGATGCGCATTCATCCACTTCAAGTTCACACCTTTCTCCTGTTGTATAAAAAACAATTGGATTATAACTGTTTATTTCTGAGGAACTATTCATTTCAACTAATTCTAGACAAACCCTCATTTTCTTATTAAATCAGGGAATACCTAGATACACTTGAGGTCAGCACCCTCAATATTAAAGTAAAAGATTCTTGGTTTGCTATTACAAATCAATCACAATTACTCTAGGGTGAATGAGCTAATAAAGCATATACTTCATAAAACATAGGTCCTGTGTTCGAGCCATTGTCGGGCTATGCCTCTTTGTTTTTTTGGGCAAAACACTATAATTGCTTCATGGGTTGGAAATCAAGTTAGGTCCTTGGCCATCTGTGCAAATGGTCCACTTTATGGCACTGCATACAGTGTGGTCCCCAGTGCAAATTCTCCCAATATAGAGTAAAAATGAAAATCAGAGAATTTTTAGAAAACAACAAAAAGAATAGACAAAAATAGAATGATTATATCAGCCCATTTGATCCAATTGATTTTCAGCTAGCTCTGTGTAAGAAAATACTTGAAATCAAATTTATGTGGCAAATTGGAATCACTAAACATATTCTTCTCTTTGCGTGCCAGTTTTTAAAAGAGATTCGAAACTTGTTTTGTTTTTCACAAAAGTTGAATTTTAACTGGCAAGACATTGCATGCATCTGGTAAAATTGGTCATTGCTGTCCTCTTACCTTGATAACCAGCAACACAATTGCATAAAAATCCACCGACGACATCCCGACACGTCGCCCTATTCATACATGGCATTGACGCGCATTCATCGACATCCACCTCACAACGAGCGCCTTCAAATCCCCTCACGCAAGTACAAACTGGTCCTGCTCCTGCTTGCTCAACACAAACCCCTCCATTCATACAAAAAGGAGGCAAAGTCTGGCATTCTCTGATATCAGTCTCACAAAAAGTCCCAGTCCAATACGGGCTACACAAACACTGAAAGGAGCCCCTGAGGTTGAGGCACTGAGCCTGATTTTGGCAAGGTTGGTTTTGACACTCGTTAATATCCAGCTCGCAGTTCACTCCAGTCCAGCCCGTAGGACATGTACAGGTATATCCTAAAAAAAGCGAAGAAAACAATATGCATTGTATCATAACAAATACCATTCCTGCAAGTCCAAGTTCACTCTTCACACATTTAAACCTCAACAAACACTGTCAAAAGTCAGAGGTTGATGCACAAAGCCTAGTTTCATCACAGCTAGTTAATCCAATCTGATACTTTAATCACTAATGACCATAATATGCCATTCATCCTCAAGCCGGACACAAATTCTACGGCTAATTACTGTTAAAACTTCATTCCAAATTACAGCTTGCGAGTAATCCTCTATTTGCAACAAATTATGACTTTGAACCATAAAGATAGCTGCTCTACTTGATTTGACTTGCATGACTCTGTTTTGAACACATGCTTGTCAAGATTTTCACCTTCTAGTCAGAAATCAGACTAAATTATTGCGACGTAAACATGAGGCATGAATCACGTGTCAGAAAAATTGGGATTTCTACTTATCATCAGTTTTGTTTTTTTATTTCATAAGTTTTAATCTTAAAACAATTCCCATGTATCAAATATTTTTCAGCTGGTATTAAGATAAGGAAGTTTTCTTTTAACAGGCTTACGAGTACTAAAAGCCATTGTGATTGGCTGATTATGAGAAATTCGTGCTTGTGTGGCCAATAACATTTAGACTTAGAAAAGTGTGGCATCAAAATGGTTTATTTTTCCTATTGCACATCCCACATTTTTACTTCGTATGGTAGATGAAACCAAATCTGACAAGTCTTTTCTTGAAAACTAATCAGATTAGACACCTTCATAGTTTCCTTAATTGTTCACGCAAATGTCCACGTAAAGCATAATCTATCGTCTGTGATTGGTCCAAAAAAGGTCACATCTTATGTGAAGGTTTACATGATCGGTTTAGAAATCTAATGGTATCTATTATTTCATTAATCATTTCATTATTTCAAAATCAATCCACATTATTAAACAAATCTGCAGGTAACCAATGGAAATAATAAATGTCCAGTGATAGGACACCCTCTCTCAGTCTTATCATATCCTAATAAAATGTGTTTCAAAAAATAACCATCTAAAAAAAAATTTAACCCGTAACAAAAAAAAAAAAAATGTCCAGTGATAGGACACCCTCTCTCAGTCTTATCATATCCTAATAAAATGTGTTTCAAAAAATAACCATCTATAAAAAAACAATTAACCCGTAACAAAACAAAAAAAAAAAAAAAAAGGTCCACCAACATGGCACCCTCCTGCCTTATCACATTGAGTCCGATGTATTTCATAAATTAATCATTTCCTAAAGACATTTCCCTAAGTTCATGGTTGATGTGAACATAAGCCCTCAAGACATCAGTGTAATTGGTGCGCACAAATTGAATTTCTTTTCAACAACCTTAAAGGCACACTATGATACTTGTTGATGCAAGTGCCCTCATGGTTGATGTGAACATAAGACCTCAAGACATAAGTGTAATTGGTGCGCACAAATTGAATTTCTTTTCAACAACTTTAAAGGCACACTATGATACTTGATGAAGATGGCCCTCATGGTTGATGTGAACATAAGCCCTCAAGACATCAGTGTAATTGGTGCGCACAAATTAAATTTCTTTTCAACAACCTTAAAGGCACACTATGATACTTGTTAGTGGCCGCACTCTCATATGGTTGATGTGACAATAAGCCCTCAAGACATCGATGTAATTGGCACACATAAATTGAATTTCTTTTCAACAACCTTAAAAGTACACTATGATACTTGATTATACAGACGCCCTCATGGTTGATGTGAACATACGCCCTCCTGGCATAAGTCACATTGACTTAAATGCCCTAGTGATAGATGAAAACAGAATTGGATTGACTATGTGATTTTCAGAAATCTTAATTAGTTTAAGGCAAGTAAGCCATCAATTGGTAAAATATGCAAAATTGTTGCAGAACTTAAATACACATGCACTGTCCATGGCAAACTCTCTGCAAAAACTAATTTACGAGATTACGAATCTTAAACACAGCAACTTTCATTCGAGAAGCAATGAAAGCCTTGGGGCAACCGATGCGGAATGAGCTCAAATCATTCAATTGCAGTGATAGGGTTTTATTGTCAGGATGGGCAATTGACATATGAGACACAAAAGGTACACCCAAATTTTTTGACATAGCTTTTAAAAACCCACTTCCAAAAAATTAAGTATCATAAGTGAATAAACAGCTAATGGTCAACTAATTTCAATTTCTAAACAACAAAAAATAATAATATACAGAACAATTTTCAAAACTTTTCCCAGCTTTTACAACATTTCTTATGTCTTTTCTTCTTATTTCTTTCCTTTTGCTTTTGTTCTTTTCTTCCCTTTCTTCATTTATTTTTATTTTTTCTACCCCTTCATTAGAGTGGCAATTGCCCCCTCCCTGTGGCGCTGCCCCTGAAAATCATTCTACTTTCAGCTTTAGCAACTTCTAGATCTTGATAAAAATAGACCGTCATCTCAGCATAATTCAAAATATATGTTCATCTAAGAAAAGCAACGTCGATCCTTTATCGTTTAGACCAAATTGATAGATTAAAAAGTGGATGAATGAAATCAGATCAAAATCTGTACCGACTTAATATTGCATTATACCTTTAAGTTAATCGGAGATTTGAATTCAATCAACCGCTATTTCCCTCAATTTATTCCCCAATTACATCGAGAATTGAAAATCAAGACGAAATTCCACAAGGCAATTAAGTGTCTTAGAACATGATTATCAGGGCATGTGTTGTTCCCTCCCCTTTTGGATTTTTAGTCTAGAAGTTATAGGATCACAATTTGAAGTTAATTTTTCCTCAAATACTTTTCTGATATTATTGCACTTTTCAAAAGTTTATCTTTCAAATGTTCACTTATTATTACCATCCCTGATGAATTTAAAAGTATTGTAAGTATTATAGTAAAGGGGACAATTATTCTTGCACGATTGGTCCAATTTTGACAATTGAGGGAATCAAACAGCATCTCATACCCTTCTAAGGGGCGCACCATTAGATTTCCAGAGGGGGGGGGCAGGAAGTTTTCAAAACAAAACAAAAAACACCCTCCATAGGCATAAGAAAAAAATTCACCCCTGAACATGGAATAAGGGAATAAACAGTAATTTCAACCCCGAACCCAACTTCCTGCTCCCCCTGGAAATCTAATGGTGCGCCCCTAAAATGATCACACTATATTTTAACTTGGTTATTGTAGACAATTTTATGTCACGCCCATATTTAACATGATGATGCAGACAGAGTGCCTAAACCATCTTAATCACTACAGACATAAACATGTCAAAATTAGACAAACAAGCACAAATTATACAATTTTGTGAGACGATGTTGTTTATACTGATGCTTCACTCCTCTAAGAGAAGACTCTTCAGTCTGGAGACCAAATCTGTCTGTTGGTTTTATACATTTCTTGACAGATGCAATTAACGGTGTGAGGATAATTTGTTTGTAAATATGAGCATAAATAACATCATCTCACAAAATTAATTATGCTTGAAATTTTCAAAATGAACCAAAAATTCATTGCTTACAATTAACAATCCAAATGAACCTTTTCAAAGAAGCACATTATTATATTCTCCAAAATTATGAATCCAAGACATGTTAAATCATTCAAAGATAAAATGCCCAACCATAAATAAAAATTAAAGGGAGATGGATTACAATTGAACCTCTTTTGATATAACCACGTAACCTAACTTGGACACCAAGAGCCAAATCATCAGTGATCTTTATTTTTATTGACTGAGAACTATTTGGAGCCTACAGCTTTTCAGCTTGATCAAAAATCTACCTACATGCATGAAAGTAGGAGTTCCTACTTTCATGCTACATGTTAACATGAAATGGTAGGCCATGATCTCTGATCAAAATTTGATATCTAGATTTGATATCTGCTTAAATCGTGATCAGTCATGGCTATTTTTATAGCGGTAATGATTTGTTGCCAAGATTATTCATAATATCAGAACTACAAAAAAACTACATTAACCATCTTTCCATTTATTCCCCCTTGCCAATTCTTCATTATTTATAGATAAAATAAGAAAACAAAACATCTGGTTGTATCAGAAGTCATCATATGTGATCAAAAGCCCAGCCAAACGATCACAAAACGTCTTACCACAAACCGCGGTGACTTCGAACGCCGAGGTGATTTTGAACAAAATTTTGACACGGTCGTTTGCGAACGATTCATCTTGTTTGAAAGTAATTTGTACAGGATTTTAACTATTAACCAGAGAGGGTTGAAATCCTTTACAAACCATACCGGGCAAGATATGTATTTTGCAAATGACCTTGGCAAAGTTTTGTTCAAAGTCACCATAGTTTATGGTAGCTCACAATTATGAGTAGATTACACCTGAATATAATTTGAGAACATTTTGTGATTATACTATCCTGATGAACCTCTTCAACGCTCCAAGAAAACAAAACTTGTGACTAGACCGATACATCGAAGGCAAACCAATTTATTCTTTGGTTTGTCATATGTGACCCATCATATCAAAAGGTACCTTAAGGGTCCCAAAATGAAAATTGATTTTTTGGTCTCATCTGAAAGATTATATTCTAAGCTTTAAAATGACACCATGCTTTTGGTTATTGGATGTTCGATTGCAAAGTTACATCCAAATTGGTAAAAGGTGTCAGGCTGATTCAGAAAACTATAGTTCTGAGAAAATCAAGTTCCAAGTTTTTTGCACTTGTAAAACTTGAATGGAGAAAGGTTTTTTTTTTGTTTTTTAAAACATTTGTCTTATGTTTTGGATGTTGGAACCTGATTAATATGATAGAATACACTTCAAAGGTAACGTTTCTGATGAAATTAGAAATTTGACCTTGGACGTGATTTTTGACTATGCTCAACTTCAATGGCCCGTATCTCGTAATATACTATGCCGACCTTAAGGTACCTTTCGATATGATGAGTCACATATTGCTTTTATGAATGTACAAGGTAAAAAATATGAATTTTATATATGTTCTTGATAAAATTGATGTAATCGTAACTTTACTCCCATGACTAGAGATTCAGACACAAGCATAAATAAACCAACAAACAAATTCTATGACTTAACTGACAGCCTGTCTCCCATCTAACAACAACTGACAGCCTGTCTCCCAGCTGACAACACCTGACAACCATATGTCAATCCATACATCATCATAATCACATCTGATTGTATGTTAGAGATTTGTAATGCTAGTAATCCTAATCCCCTTGGATAATCTAACAAATCTCAGAAGAAGTGGATCTCTGATGACGCGGACATCAATCAATCAACGAAGGAGAGAACAAAGATATATGCGACCTGGTCAAGAAAAATCAGTTAGATCTTAGGATTTTTTGGAGCATTTTTCTTTGTGTCTACAAAGACTGGCAACTTCGAATTCCAAGTTATGTCGCTGAAACCCAACAAAGTTCAAAAAAGTTCAAAGTACATAAAGTAGAATTGTTGACATCTTAAAGAAAAACAGACGCATGTTGTTGAAGAAATATCTGCTGAATCATATACAAATTTTAGAAAAGCAGCATTATTTGGTACAAAATGTCCAGGTGTTCTGTGTTATCTGTGAAATCTAAGCTCTGTTTCTAAAAAGTGCATTTCTATTTCTGTCAAAAGATCCTCTAATCATTCTAAGACATGTCAAAATGACAGAGTCATGAAATATGACAACATCAAATGTCTCCACAGAGTATTGATGATTAAGCTTAAACATAATATTCTCTTCTCAAACAAAGGAGCAATATTTAGCAGCTTTTAAAGGAAATCTTTTAAGTGTCTGCTATGAAATTATTCATCACTTTTCTTTACAACTTAATTTAAGATATTCACCAAACCAGATAAGTGAAACCCAAGAAATTTAAAAGGGGGAACAAATCATTTTAGTACTCATTTCCACTACTGTAATGGCTGCCATCTTTGATTGTTGCACATAATGGGCAAGGCATGCCTGGCATTTTTCGCAGTGCGTATGCCACAGTTCGATACAAGTTATTGCACCGTTGTCATTTTGGGTGCAAATACCACCTTCGATACAAACCAGTCCTCTGTCCTTTTTTGAGGTGCAAGTGCCAGCCTTTGCATCGGGGCATGAGATTAGAATTCCTAATTTCTTTTCTCACGACGTAAGGGCTAAGAGTAAATTGTACAATTGTGTAGGGAGTGGCCATCTTTCTCTTTCTCTTTTTCTTGCTATCTTTTCTATTTTCGGCATCTTTTCAAAGATGCATTGGCCAGCATGCATAGATTAGCCATTTCTGGCTATCCAGGTTGGTACTTTTGTATGAG